>OY978216.1:37441122-37624686 GCA_963854785.1 Vaccinium vitis-idaea
GTATGCTACTGTATTATATATATATATATAGGGTAGGCTTCTAAAATGGGATTCCCGTTTCCAGACCTCCATGATCCAAATATTTTCTAACATGCGAAATATTTGTCCTGTATGAGGTCGTATGTTCGAATTCCATGAATGTCTAACATTCCAAACCTTAAAGTCACTGGAGGGTTTGTCATGTGGTCAACTTTAAGATCCCAAATTAAATTAGTCGAGTGACATGCAAGTTGATCCAGACATATTAAAAAACGAGAGAGAGAGAGAGAGAGAGAGAGAGAGAGAGAGAGAGAGAGAGAGAGACAACACGATTTTCTTCTTATCGAATTAGTCAACAAAACGTAGCTGTTCGTTCGTTGTCTTTCGTAACCGATTCATGCAATTAAAAATTGTCGAAGAAAATTAGTACAAGGAGCTGTGAAGCACTGAAGTACACAGAAGTCATTGGATTTGGGCGTTCTTGGGTCGTCCTAAAGCTGGGGTCAACCTCTAGCGGGATAGGTTTATTTTGACACATAATTAATTTCTTTTTCTTGAAAATAGCTAGAATACAAATGGTCACATATAATAGCTAGTAGCAAGCCAAGACTTGAACCAACCCGAAGTGGTTGGCTGGTGGTCAAAACTGAGTCAGAGCCGGCTTTGGCTAAAACCCGTAAAGCCACCGTTTTAGATCCCCAAACTTTGACTAATTTTTGGGACCTCCAATTTTATATGTGTGTGTAGTAGTTAAGCTTTCAAATGACTTATTTACGAAAGTTTTTTGTTTTCCTAAGTAGTTTTAAGTTTTAACTACGATATATTGAGAGTTGAGGGCCCAATTTGAAAAAAATCGCATTAGACCCCCAAAATCTCAGAGCTGGCCCTGGACTGAGTTAGGGGTTTACTCTTACATACATAAAGTCTTATGTTTGAAACATTTTAGGTGCTATCAACTCATTTAGGGTCAATCGATACGAAGTAAAATTGGGCTTTCAGGAACTGGACGTACGGTGAGAGTAGGCCAATCAGAATTAGTCAATGTGTGCATAAGTTGATCGGGACACTTGAGTTATACTCCCTCCGTCCCATGTTATTAGGCCTTCATTGGGAATCCAATTATTTAAGAGAACATAATTACATTTTGTAAATTTTCTAAAATTGCCCCATGATGCCATGTTTTTGAAAATCCTAACTTATTTAAAGAAAAAGTAGGGGCAAAATGGGAATGTTAATTATTAGTATTACTTTAATAGAAACTTTTCAAAACAGACAATTTTTTCAGGACAATTCCAAATCTGAATACTCGACTAATTTTTCAAAACACACACTTTACTCTTACAAATGATCATCGAGTGACATTGTAAGAGGAAGTTCATGGTTAAAGGACGTTGCTACGGATACAGAGGCCAATGTACAACAAATGCACAGACCATGCTCAGGGACCCATTTTTGGGTCCTACATGAGTGATCCGAACCATTCATTATTGTTAAAACATTTTTTCAAGGGCCCTACAAAATTCAACTCAATCGGACGGTTAGAAATGCTCGAACCAAAATCTCACCATTTCAATCAAATTTTTTATACATTGGCCTCTATACCCGTAGGTTTATCGATGGTTAAAGGTAGCAAGTTGAGGAAATTAAATAAGTTCATGTCAAACATTTAAATTAATCAGGTAAAATAGGTGTAATGTACGGTAGGTAATGTAATGGACAAATGAGCAAGGAAGTGTTCTGTCTCTCACGTCAAAATGTCATTATCAATAAAATTTACGGTTGTTCCAAGAGTTTCCTAACAAAAGTCAAACTATTATAAGCGATTAAATCTTTGTACAGAAAGAGTCAAATCGATTAAATCTTTGTACAGAAAGAGTCAAATCGATTAAATCTTTGTACAGACCAACTCTTCGAGACGCTATTATAAGCGAGCCGCATAAAATGAGTATAGCATAGGGAAGTGTTACGGACCCTCAATTTTTTTTTTATCTTTATTAGATAAATTTACTCTTATCTTTTATATAGAGCCAAAAAAAAGTGTATCAATAAAAAAAAAAGAATACCAATATCAATTATCAGCATATACTTACACAAATGGTATGTTAACTGTGTATAAGACCACCGATTTGGCTAAATAAGAAAGACGGATCATTTTTTTTTTTGTTGATAATTGTATTGTCTCGATAAAAATAATTAAAAAATTAAAAAATTGATAACCAACTTAAATTATTTTCAATAATAACAAAATTAATCTAAAAAGTCTATCTGTTTTAGATTATTTTTGTCTTTATTGAACTTTTTAATATTTTGACTCAACTTTTTACTTTTTAAAAAATCCTTTCATCGAGACAAAACAATTAGCCACAAAAAATTGAAGTAAAACTAGCAAATGCGAAAAAATTTGAATAAGGATAAAAAATAATCGAAATGAATTACTTAGGCCATATGTAGTTTATAGTATTAGCTGTTGACACGTGCAATATTAGAAACTGATTTCAAATTTTGAAAAATAATCACTATATTGGTTGCATAAAACGACATTTGAAGAATGTTGGAGATA
Organism: Vaccinium vitis-idaea; assembly: GCA_963854785.1. NCBI lineage: Eukaryota > Viridiplantae > Streptophyta > Magnoliopsida > Ericales > Ericaceae > Vaccinium > Vaccinium vitis-idaea. The sequence goes on from OY978216.1 coordinate 37,443,662, forward strand.
TGCCTTGAATTCAAGATGTTCGAAGAAAGGTACAAAATTCGGTAGGTAATGTAATGGACAGATGAGCAAGGAAGTGTTCTGTCTCTCACGTCAAAATGTCATTATCAATAAAATTCGGTAGGTAATGTAATGGACAGATGAGCAAGGAAGTGTAAAGTTCAGGTGCCATTTTGAAAATTTTCCCGGAAATTAAATAAGTTCATGTCAAACATTTAAATTAATCAGGTAAATTAGATGTAATGTGCGGTAGGTAATGTAATGGACAGATGAGCAAGGAAGTGTTCTGTCTCTCACGTCAAAATGTCATTATCAATAAAATTTGCGGTAGTTCCAAGAGTTTCCTAACAAAAGTCAAACTATATAAAAAAATAAAGAGTCAAATTGATTAAATCTTAGTACAAACCAACTCTTCGAGACGCTATTATAAGCAAGCCGCATAAAATGAGTATAGCATAGGGAAGTGTTACGGACCCTCAATTTTTTTTATCTTTATTAGATAAATTTACTCCCAAAAAAAAGAGTATCAATAAAAAAAGAGAGAATACCAATATCAATTATCAGCATATACCAAATGGTATGTTTACTGTGTATAAGACCACCGATTTGGCTAAATAAGAAAGACGGATCATTTTTTATTTTTTTTTGTTGATAATTGTATTGTCTCGATAAAAATAATTTAAAAATTAAAAAAATTGGTAACCAACTTAAATTATTTTCAATAATAACAAAATTAATCTAAAAAGTCTATCTGTTTTAGATTATTTTTGTCTTTATTGAGCTTTTTAATATTTTGATTCAACTTTTTACTTTTTAAATTCCTTGGGCAAATTTCACTAACCTCCCCTGAGGTTTCTAACACAAACAGATACCTCCCCTGAGGTTTCTGAAATGACACTGACCTCCCCTGCTTTTCTAAAACATCAAAAAGTACCCCCCTGCCGTTAGTTTTCAATGGATGGTGTTAACCTTTGCGCAAAAAGTACCGAAATACCCTTATTAATACACTTTTTTTTTGTCGGCCTTATTAATACACTTTAATACACTAAATTAATACACTTAATGCCAAAATTACCCTTATCTAATACTCCTACAACCAAACTCAATTGTTCCAACCTATTACTAAAATCCGCACTTCTTTTACTACAAATTATGCCACCCTTTTCTGTAATATAATAAACATACATATTATTCTCTCCTTTTCCTTGCCTATATACATGCATTTTTTTTCTTCCAATATCTAAAGTATTTTTTTACATATTCACTTTTTATTTGAATTGTGTAACAAACTTATATTTTATTTTTTCGATTTAATTGATGTCGTGAGCGACAATGAATTGGAAATTTGAACATCATCATGTAAAATAAAATGTTGCTATACATATATAGCAAAAATAAGCACGTATACATATATTAGAAAAACATGAACAAAAATTGAGAAATGTTCGAAAATACAAAAAAAAAATATATACAAAACAAACAAGAGAACTTTTTTAACAAAGACAAACAATAATTGCAAAATGATTATTACGTCAAATCGCGCCTAAGTGAATAGGATAGTTGTGGTGCATTTTAAAAGACAAAATAAAAAAAAATCATTGAGCATAAACTCTCTTTGCAATTATTTGCTTAATAAATACTACGAAATTGAGAAAACAAAAAGAAATTTTTTATGATACTCCTCGAAAAGTAAAATCTTATAAAGTCCAAACAAGGCAAGTAACGCAATTTTTTGATGCATAATTACGTCTTTAATGTGAATTTGATTCACACAAATCTATTTTTTTATTTCATCGATCGTTTTGTTTGCGACAAACAAAATAAAAATAAAAACACTTGTTAAAATTGTTTTATTGATCATTGAAAAGGGTATTTTTGGTAGTTTTTGCGCAAATGTTAACGCCATCCATTGAAACTAACGGCAGGGGGGGTACTTTTTTCTGTTTTAGAAAAGCAAGGGAGGTCAGTGTTATTTCAGAAACCTCAGGGGAGGTATCTATTTGTGTCAGAAACCTCAGGGGAGGTTAGTGAAATTTGCCCAAATTCCTTTCATCGAGACAAAACAAATTAGCCACAAAAAAAATTGAAGTAAAACTAGCAAATGCGAAAAAATTTGAATAAGGATAAAAAATAATCGAAATGAATTACTTAGGCCGTATGTAATTTATAGTATTAGCTGTTGACACGTGCAATATTAGAAACTGATTTCAAATTTTGAAAAATAATCACTATATTGGTTGCATAAAACGACATTTGAAGAATGTTGGAGATATGCTTTGAATTCAAGATGTTCGAAGAAAGGTACTAAAGTACAATCTGTCTACGGAAATTAAGTAAAAAAAATCAGCATTTAACATTGTAGAGATTATTCATGAACGCCGCTTATGAGATGCCAAAACTATTACTGAAATATAAGTACTTGTATTAGAAGGGTAGTGATTATTTTTGCACTTATATTAAAAAAAATATTATTGCAAAAATCAACATTTAACATTCTATAGATTATTCATGAACACCTTAACTAATGAGGCAAAAATATTACTGAAGTATTACTTATATTCAAAGGGTAGTGATTATTTTTGCACTTACATTAAAAAGAGATTATTGCAATAACACTTTTTCTTGAAACAGATTAATTTTTAATACGGATTTAAATTTGGTAGGTGAGATTACTTTGTAAAACGATTCTCACATAATTAAATTGAGTTACGTTTGGCCTAACTTTTTGGGACTTTTTGACATGGTTATTTTTGTTATTCTCTCTTAACTTTTACTAGATTCGAGTCAAATCTTTACAACATATTGTACATCTCAACAAGAGGAATTGAAAAAGAAGTGACCCTCTTTTTTGTAATCTTATATGAATTTCTTTTTCAACTTTATTCTTTATTTTTATACTTTTCTGGTTTCTCTCGTCGAGCTGAATGATGTGATGTAAAAATTATATCCAAATTTACTAAAATTAAAGAAAAACGACGAAAAAACCATACCAAAAAAGTCTCCAAAAAGTTAGGCCATACCCACCACTTTATACCGATTGGTTTCGTACAATTTTGACCTTTCAAAGTATGTTATCATCTCAAAACTTAAAAATGTATATCCTAAACATTTAGATTTGTGACATCTATAGTAGCATTTGTGTGTGCTCTTCAAATTAAATAAAAGAGTGAAAAATAGTAAAAGAGCAAATGCATGCGAGGATAATAGTAACCTTATAACCACACGCGGTTTCCCTCTTCCCGAATAACTCACCAAAATGTAATTATTCATAGTTTATTCTTATTCTGATTCATACGTGTATCGAACGAACCAAATAAAAAAAAGAAAAAAAAAAGAAGAAAACTGAAAAAGTCAAAATTGAAGGTGTCAATATGTGATCCAAATCACCATCTTCCTTTTATATTGCAATAATAACAACTAAGAAGCTGTGAAGCACCAGAATGTGGACAAGTTTTTTGGCATGTGCCATTACAATAATGTGAAGGGTACGCAGCATAATTTTAGGGTTAGGGTTTAGGGGTTTAGGGGTTTAAGGTTTAGGGTTTAGGGTTTAGGGGTTTAGGGTTTAGGGTTTAGGGGTTTAGGGTTTAGGGGTTTAGGGTTTAGGGGTTTAGGGTTTTAGGGTTTAGGGTTTAGGGTTTTAGGGCTTTAGGGTTTTAGGGGTTTAGGGTTTAGGGGTTTAGGGTTTTAGGGTTTAGAGTTTAGAGTTTAGGGTATATATATAAATAGGGAAAGCTTCACATCCGGGATCCGGGAGTCCATGATCCGAGCATTTTTTTGACGATCCGAGCCGTCCAATGTGTTCAGAAGGTGTTTTCAAGGGTCCACGCGTAAAATCTTCAAAAAAAAAATACTGGGAATGGCTTGATCCAAGCAGTTTTCGCAAAAAATATATATTTACATTTTTTGCGAAAACTGCTTGGATTAAGCCCTTCCCGAATGTTTTTGAAGATTTCCCGCTTGGACCTTTGAAAACATCTTCTGAACACATTGGACGGCTCGGATTTTCCAAAAATAATTTGCAACACAAAAAAAATCAATTTTTTCTTGTTTCCAGGGGGAGTGGACTAGAAATTTTCCGTATATATATATATATATATATATATATATATAGAGAGAGAGAGAGAGAGAGAGAGAGAGAGAGAGAGAGAGAGAGAGAGATTTTATTGATGTTACATATTTTGTTGGTTATTTTTTATTCTTTTGGAAAAATTTAAAGAATAATCCATGTAGTTTGCATGAGATTTTAATTTCGCTAATCTAGTACTAATTGCATCAATTCTAACCCCATAGTTTGTATTCCATCTCAATTTCGCCCCGACAGCGTGATTGGAACAGACGGAATTCATGGGCAAGATTGTCAATCCCCATAGAGACGAAATTGAGATTTTCATTCAAACTTGACTAGATGGACTATTTTCAAAATTCACACATTTTATTACAGTAAAAAAAGTAAAGCTATGCATCGAAATTTCTGGTAAGCTATGCAACTTATGTTCCATGCGTTGTGCAATTTTTATGGTTATGATTTGGTATGTACTGTTTGGGTTTATTGTTTATGGGTTTTTGTGGTGCTTGTTACATATGGTTAGTTACAAATAAGTGTGCAGTATGCACATACAAATATATTACGATTGATTTTGGGTAATTATTAAACTATTTGGTGTTAGTTATAAATCTAAGTTAATTTAAATTTCACAAATACTGGTCAAAGTCGTACTATAGCCCTTCCCCATCCTTTTTATCAACATAAATGAGGTTAGTTAGCATTTATAAACATGATTTATTTATCTTGCAAAGAGAAGAAAATAAATTCACAAGAGAAAAACTTGAACCTAGAAATGTTTTTAATCTTAAAACTGATCATTAGCGTGTAATATCCAAATATGCTAATACTATGCATTTATTTTCCTATTGTATTGATTTCATCTTTTGATATGTATGGTTAATGAAATTTCTTCCGCCGTTTAAAAAAAAATGTAGGAGGAAAATAGGTAATTGTTGAACTTTGAAGGTCAATGGCAAAAGTTTATGTCATAATTTTGAATTAATCAGCAGAATTAGATGAGCAAGAAAGAGTCTTCTTCCCCAGTTCAAAAAAAAAAAGAAAAGAAGAAAGAGTCTTCTTCTTTCACCGTTAAAATGTGGTATAAAAAAATATTTATAGAGTATTGTTCAATGGCAAAATAGGTAATTGTTGAACTTTGAAGGTCAATGGCAAAAGTTTATGTCATAATTTTGAATTAATCAGCAGAATTAGATGAGCAAGAAAGAGTCTTCTTCCCCAGTTCAAAAAAAAAAAAAAAAAAAAAGAAAAGAAGAAAGAGTCTTCTTCTTTCACCGTTAAAATGTGGTATAAAAAAATATTTATAGAGTATTGTTCAATGGCAAAATAGGTAATTGTTGAACTTTGAAGGTAGTTCAATGGCAAATGTTTATGTCATAATTTTGAATTAATCAACTGAATTAGATGAGGAAGAAAGAGTCTTCTTCTTTCATCGTCAAAATGTGGTATAAAAAATATTTATAGTATTTATATTTATAGTATTTTTCAATGGAAAAATAGGTAATTGTTTCAATGGCAAAAGTTTATGTCATAATTTTGAATTAATCAGCTGAATTAATCTACCATCAATAGCTCCTTGGTAGTCCTTTTTATTAATTTTTTTATTTTTTTATTTCTTATTTTTCCTCAATAGCTCCTTGGTAGGCCCTCGATCGTGCTTCCGTCTACAATTAATCTACCATCACAACGTGCAATTTTGAAACAAAAATCTGGTACTTATGTATCATAATTTTTAATTGTTTTTTAAGTAAACTAAATATCTCAATTAGTTTTTTAAATCGATACGAAAATGGTAAAAAACTGTATACGAAAGTACATAATTTTTTTTATTGAACAATTGTGCGTTTTTTCATATTGAACTAAAATGATGAGATGAGGAAGTAATAAAATACACAGATGAAAACTGGAGTTGTAGCCAAGTGGTGGGTACAATGTACTCCAATGCATTTGACAGGAGTTCAAACCTCACTAACTAATTACAAGTAACAATGTTGACTTTCGATGAGGGGAAAAAAATTACACAAAAGAATATCGAAAGTAGTAGAGAACTAGGTCAATCTTTAAAAGAGTTGATTTAGTAGATATCTTACCTTCAGTACAACTTAGGTAAAATTGGTAAAAAATCACATTAAAATATACGTAAAATTACAAAACTGATTTTAGTAGGACACTGTAGTATTTAGTTCAAGAAAATACCTACTACATTTTTTTCTCAAAAAATTCAGAAGTAGGACTTATTCAAACAGGATCCAACCGGCCGCAGGGCTTATTCAATGACAACAAATAAGAAAGTTTTTTTCAGTCCCCAGATCATGCCTATGACAAAACCGTGTATTATTGAAAGTTTCTTAGCTTTTACAGGGAATCTAAAGTTGTGGGATTCAACTATCCAAATATTGAATGGAAAAAAGGAATTTTGTATTTAAAAAAAGGGATTTGTTAAGGCAAAGGAAGGTTCCAACAATAATATTAAACCAGTACTACACTAATTGAAGGGATCACTATATAAAGGGTATCCATTGCCTTTTGTAGAATAACAAAACACATAGTCGACTGAAATCCTCACATAGGACAGTTTCTAGTGGCTTACATCAGTACTTGCTGGATATGGCCAATTCTTGGCCAAGGGCACTATTATGTGCCTTGGCAATATGCTTGTTAGCTACCAATGTAGCTGCTAAATATGAACCATACATTTACTCATCACCGCCGCCGCCGGCCTATGAGTACAAATCTCCACCACCTCCATCTCCATCACATCCTCCTCCATACGTCTACAAGTCCCCACCGCCGCCATCTCCCTCACCACCACCTCCTTATGTCTATAAATCTCCACCCCCACCATCCCCGTCACCACCTCCTCCATATGTTTATAAATCTCCACCTCCACCATCTCCTTCCCCACCACCACCCTACATCTATAAATCTCCACCACCTCCATCTCCCTCGCCTCCTCCACCATATGTATACAAATCACCACCACCCCCATCTCCTTCACCTCCACCACCTTATATCTACAAGTCTCCACCACCACCTTCTCCATCGCCACCACCTCCTTATGTCTATCAATCTCCACCACCACCGTCTCCATCACCACCACCTCCTTATGTTTATAAGTCACCTCCTCCTCCGTCCCCATCACCACCACCTCCATATGTCTACAAATCACCACCACCTCCATCTCCTTCACCTCCACCACCATATATCTACAAGTCTCCACCACCACCTTCTCCATCGCCACCACCTCCCTACGTCTATAAATCCCCACCACCACCGTCTCCGTCCCCACCACCTCCTTACGTTTACAAGTCACCTCCTCCTCCATCCCCATCACCACCACCTCCATCACCTTCACCACCTCCTCCATATGTCTACAAATCACCACCACCTCCATCTCCTTCACCTCCACCACCTTATATCTACAAGTCTTCACCACCACCTTCTCCATCGCCACCTCCTCCATACGTCTATAAATCCCCACCACCACCGTCTCCATCGCCACCACCCCCTTACGTTTACAAGTCACCTCCTCCTCCGTCCCCATCACCACCACCTCCATATGTTTACAAGTCACCACCACCTCCATCACCTTCACCACCTCCTCCATATGTCTACAAATCACCACCACCTCCATCTCCTTCACCTCCACCACCCTATATCTACAAGTCTCCACCACCACCTTCTCCATCGCCACCTCCTCCATACGTCTATAAATCCCCACCACCACCGTCTCCATCGCCACCACCCCCTTACGTTTACAAGTCACCTCCTCCTCCGTCCCCATCACCACCACCTCCATATGTTTACAAGTCACCACCACCTCCATCACCTTCACCACCTCCTCCATATGTCTACAAATCACCACCACCTCCATCTCCTTCACCTCCACCACCCTATATCTACAAGTCTCCACCACCACCTTCTCCATCGCCACCTCCTCCATACGTCTATAAATCCCCACCACCACCGTCTCCATCGCCACCACCCCCTTACGTTTACAAGTCACCTCCTCCTCCGTCCCCATCACCACCACCTCCATATGTTTATAAGTCACCACCACCTCCATCACCTTCACCACCTCCTCCATATGTCTACAAGTCACCACCACCACCATCTCCTTCACCTCCACCACCTTATATCTACAAGTCTCCACCACCTCCTTCTCCATCACCACCACCTCCATACGTCTATAAATCCCCACCACCACCGTCTCCATCCCCACCACCTCCTTATGTTTACAAGTCACCACCTCCTCCATCCCCTTCACCACCTCCTCCATATGTCTACAAATCTCCACCACCACCATCTCCCTCACCTCCACCACCTTATATCTACAAGTCTCCACCACCACCGTCTCCATCACCACCACCTCCATATGTTTACAAGTCACCTCCTCCTCCGTCCCCATCACCACCACCTCCCTATGTTTATAACTCACCACCACCTCCATCACCTTCACCACCTCCTCCATATGTCTACAAATCACCACCACCTCCATCTCCTTCACCTCCACCACCTTATATCTACAAGTCTCCACCACCACCTTCTCCATCGCCGCCTCCTCCATACGTCTATAAATCCCCACCACCACCATCTCCATCACCACCACCTCCTTACGTTTACAAGTCACCTCCTCCTCCGTCCCCATCACCACCACCTCCCTATGTCTATAAGTCACCACCACCTCCATCCCCTTCACCACCTCCTCCATATGTCTACAAATCACCACCACCTCCATCTCCTTCACCTCCACCACCCTATATCTACAAGTCACCACCACCACCTTCTCCATCGCCACCTCCTCCATACGTATACAAGTCACCGCCACCACCATCCCCCTCACCCCCGCCGCCATATGTCTACAATTCTCCACCTCCTCCGATGGTGTACTAAAGAATTCGACACGATTCTTTGATATATGTAAGTATGATGGATATTACAAGTTTTGTATTGCTCCGAAATATCGTTGTTTATACATTGTTTACCAGCATTGTCTTATTTGTTGCTTTCTTTGTTTTTTTTTTGCAGCTCAAAGAGAAATAAAGCAAGTAATCGCATGTTTTGCGAAGAAGGAAAAGGATGGTTAACTCGAGCAATAAAGCTGGCCTTTGGGAGAATAAACCAGGCTAAAAAATTTATAGCCATTCTGCTAAAAAAATTATTTCTTTTTATTTTGAAATTTTCATACTAGAATCATTTATTCAATTCGCTGTGATTGTATTCTTATATGTTCAGTTCACATATAATAAAGAGTTCGAGTTGAAATTTCTTACATTTCCAAATGAAAAATAGAAAGGACGATGCTAATAGCAAATTAATTAAATTAACCCTTCAGGTATCATTTAATAGCAAATATTTATCACAAATAAAATTCGAACGAAAAAATTCGTTGATAGTGCAGTTGCATTTGTGACATTACGAGCCGTAGGGGCATAAATATCCAATGCAGAAACACTGAGAGAGAGAGAGAGAGACGTGTTGTATATTGGTTTATTTGATTTATGACCTGGTTTTGAATAAATCCTAGGCTCTGGTTGACTTAAGATTTCGACCAATTAATGACGTGAAGTACTTGTTTATTCTACGGTAACTCCTAACCCTACCACATCGTTTGTTTCACGCCTCCTCCTTTTCACACATGAATTCAATGCCCTATTGGACTTGTAAATTTTGGATGTGCTCGGACTGGCACTTCAAGAAAATTCGGTTTCCGCGACTAAAATATTTGTCGACAGAAGGGTTGTTTTTGGTCACCCTAATACGCGACCAAAATTTTAGTTGCCCTGTTTGTCTCGGATACCTCCTCTGGGAATGAACTCATCTTCCAACATCCGTAGTAGCAACAAAAAGCATTAGTCGTGCTTTGCATTCTGATTTTCTGTGTGTTCAACACTTCACAGGCTTCTTAGTTTTATCTTCAGCTAATTTCTAGAAGGAATAACTGCGAGTAAAGTTTCTAGCCAAAAAATAGGGTTTTTTTTTTTTTGGAAAATTATTGAAATGGTCCCTGTAGTTTCACCCGAGTCTCGATTTCGTCCCTATAGTTTCAATTGCACTCCAACGACCCCTGTAGTTTCAATTTTGCTGGATTTTGGTCCAATTGATAACAGACGTTATCAAATTAGACGGAATCCCCAATTTGGGGCTTTTTTTAGGGGTACACCAGTCATTTCCCCTTCCTCCCGCCCTTTTAGCAAAACCCTACCCCAAATTGGGGATTCCGTCTAATTCGATAACGTCTGTTATCAATTGGACCAAAATCGAGCAAAATTGAAACTACAGGGTTCATTGGACTGCAATTGAAATATAGGGATGAAATCGAGACTCAGGTGAAACTACAGGGACCATTTCAATAATTTCCCCCTTTTTTTTTCCGACTAATATTGTGTAGAAATCCCGATCGACATCTCATTAAGGGAAATAAATTTGGTTCTCACTTTTAGGTTCCCAACTTTGACTTCTTCCGTGGCGGAGTAGTATGTACCTGTTAACATTATCGTTCTTCATTAGGGTCCCAACTTGGTATTCGCCATTAGGGTCCTCAACCTTGTATTATTTAATTATAACCATATATTTCCTGTAATTGAACATCAACTTCCATCGGAATTCGATTTCCCACTTTAATAATCACCTCACATCTCTCTTCCACGCAGGGACGGAGCCAAGATTTTACCTTTGTGGTGGCGATATATGTACTTAAAATATAAAAGACAAATTGCATTATGAGGATGCAAGATTAAAAAAATCTAATAGTGGCGAGTCCATATAGTTTTGGGATACAAATTTGTTTTCTACATAATAATTGCATTTGTTTAAAATCTTGTGGTGGTGGCCGCCACCACTTGTCCCCATTGGCTCCATCCTTGCTTCCCACATCCCTACAATACAAATTAAAATAGTTTTGCCTCACAATTATATTTGCTTCTACCTGTCTACAATTTGATAGAGTCAAATCTCAAATTTGCATTCCAAAATATGGAATTCTTGGAAAATGTAAAATGGCCACGTTTGTGTTTTCTTCGTACACATTCATATGTGCCATGGAATAATTACTAGTTTCTTTTTTTTTTTTTCTTTTTTGACAAAAATCAATAATGTTAGTTGTAGTTGGCAAGGTAATAAATGAACCCACTACATTTTAGTAATGAACTCATAGTATTAAGTTATTTCTCCCATAAACCTTCAAAGCCACTGAATACTTCGCCAGTGAGGTTATTATGCAACAATTTAAAAAAGTTTAAATCACATCAACTGGAATAGTAAAAGCTCGTGTAGTTAAATTTATTTATTTTTTTGAAAATTGAAAAGTTTTTTTTTTTTCAAAAAATGCTTTTTGGTATCTCTTAGTTATGAGTTAAATAGTTTAGTTCGGCCTTTTCATATGTGGTTTGTTAGAAACAAAATATTAATTTTCCATTAATATAAATGTTATTGAATGAACCTGGCCAAATTTACCCCCAAAAAAGAAAAAACCTGGCCATCCTCACATATTTCTGGAGTCGCTGCTGGTTGTAGTTAATGAGGTTTAAACTTCAATTAAATGCATGTACATGGAGCCTACACTGGACTTGCTCGTGGAACTATTACACTTGATTTGGCTAAATTGAAAAAACTGGTTTTTGGTTTTTTTCGTTGTCTTTATTCAATTTTTTTTTTTTTTTTGCATTTGTTAGTTTTCGGTCGATTTTTTGTGGTTTATTGGCTTGTCTCGACGAGAGGAATCTAAAAAGTATAAAATTGTTAGCCAAACTTAAAGTTTTGTGAATAAAGACGAAAAATAATCCAAAAAACTGGTTTATTTTTGTTTATTTTTGGTTTTATTCAAAAAACTATTACTTTTGACCATAAATTTATACTCTTTGGATTCGTCTCGACGAGATAAATCTAGATACCACAAAATCTTGACGCAAAATGTAATGTTTGAGGAAGAAGAAGAAATGTAAAGAAGGAAAAAGAGAGAAATGAAACTCTTTATTCCAACCCAGAGTTTGTTTTACAGAAAAATCAATGAATGAGAGAGAGAGAGATTAGTTGATCTCTCTTATACAACACTAACGGCCTAACAACCAACATAATTACAACAGAAAAACAGTTACAAAAGAATGCCACAACACCACTTCCTTCTAACTAACTGCAGCATGAATTCCGCTGTGATCATAACATTCCCTACCCCTAAGAAAAAACCTTGTCCTCAAGGTTGGTAATTGGGAAACTTCGATTTGAACTCCTCATAGTCTATCCAGGTTGCATCTTCAGGGAAAGTCCTTGACCATTGCACTAGCCACTGGACCACTGCTTTGTTGCTGCGTTTGATCATCCTTCTGTCCAACACTGCCACTGGTTCCATTTGTAAAACACCCTCATCACTGACAGGGGGAAGGTTTGGCTGGGTATAACATGCTGACCCATTTTCTTCTTAAGCAAAGAAACATGGAACACTGGGTGGATACGAGCTGAATCAGGTAACTGCAGCTTATAAGCTACCTTTCCCACCCTTGAAATGACTTGAAAAAGCCCATAGAAACATGGAGACAACTTCATGTTCCTTTGCAAAGCCAGAGAGGACTGTCTATAGGGTTGCAATCTCAAGTATACCCAATCTCCTGGCTCAAATTCTTGTTCATTCCTTAACTTGTCTGCATAATGCTTCATCCTGTGTTGGGCCTGTTGCAAATTCTCCCTTAACATCCTCAGTATTGAAGCCCTTTCTCTTGCCCAGTTCTCACAACTGCTACTGGGGATGCTCCCACATTCATGAAGTTGTGATCAGGTGGTGGTTGTCCATAGACTGCATAGAAGGGAGTAGTCTTGATGGCAGAGTGATAAGAAGAGTTATACCACCATTCAGTAAGGGAGAGCCAGTTGGACCATTGTCTAGGACAGTCCCCACACATACATCTCAAATAATTTTTCAGACTTTTGTTCACAATCTCAGTCCGACCATCTGTCTGTGGGTGGTAAGCCGTACTTAAACATTGCTCAATGCCCAATAGTCTAAGTAATTCCTGCCAGAATGAGCTAGTAAATACAACATCTCTATCAGAGACTATGGTACTTGGAAGCCCATGCAGTTTATAAATGTTATCCAAGAACAATTGTGCCACATCCTTAGCAGTATAAGGATGTGCTAAAGACATGAAGTGAGCATACTTTGTTAACCTATCAACAACTACATAAATGGTGGTTTTACCCTGGGACTTTGGTAGACCTTCTATAAAGTCCATCGAAATGTCAGACCACACCTTCTCTGGGATTAGCAAAGGTTGTAATAACCCAGGTGAATGGACTTGTTCCCCTTTAAATCTTTGGCAAGTAGAACATTCAGACACAAAAAGCTGCACATCTTTCTTTAAGCCTTTCCAATAAAAGGTTCTTTTGAGTCTTCTTGTGGTTTTATCAATGCCTGAGTGCCCCCCCACTGTTGAACTGTGGTAGGCTAATATGATCTGTGTTATGAGATCAGTAGATGCCCCTACCACCAAACTCCCCTTGTATGTAAGGACCCCATGATCCCAAGAGAACCCTAAGTGTGAATTATTGTCCTGTGCCAGATCTGCTATCAACTGTTGCACTGTAGGGTCTAATTGCCAACTGAGCTGCACCTTGGGCAACCATGTTGAATCCACTGTGACAATAGCATTCAAAGTAGCATTTTCCACATATAAATCTTCCCTTCTAGATAAAGCATCAGTAGCCCTGTTTTCCTTTCCATACTTATAAAAGATGTCATAGTCATAACCAATCAACTTGGCAATCCATTTTTGTTGAAAGGGAGTAGCTACCCTTTGTTCCAAAAGATATTTCAAGCTTTGGTGGTCTGTTCTTATGAGGAAGTGTCTGCCAAGTAGATAGTGCCTCCACTTAAGTACTGCCAAAACCACAGCCATCAATTCTTTCTCATAAGTGGATAAAACTAGGTGTTTCCCTGACAATCCTTTACTCCAAAAGGCAAGTGGATGACCCTCTTGCATGAGCACATCACCCAATCCCTTTCCAGAGGCATTTGTCTCCACAATGAATAGTTTGGAGTAATCTGGAAGAGCTAGTACTGGTAAAGTGGTCATGGCCCTTCTGAGGTTATGGAAGGCTTCAGTGGCTTCATTGGTGCATAGAAAGGAGTCCTTCTTAAGCAACTGATTCGATGGGGCTGTGATTTTACCATTGTCTTTCACAAACTTCCTGTAATAGCCAGTTAAACCTAAGAACCCCCGCAACTGTTTGATAGTTTCAGGAACTGGCCAATTAATCATTGCTTCAATTTTGGTAGCCTCTGCAGAAACCCCCTTGCTAGAAACCAAATGTCCAAGATACTCTACTTCTTGTTTGGCAAACTTAGATCTTTTGGCAAATAATTGGTTTTTCTGTAAAACTTGTAGGGTTATCTTTAGATGCAACAAATGATCCTCCCAAGTCTTACTGAATACCAGGATATCATCAAAAGAGATCAGAATAAAATCCCTCAAATATTCTTTGAACACCTCATTCATAAGGCTTTGGAAGGTAAAGGGTGCATTGGTCAACCCAAAGGGCATGACAATGAACTCATAGTGGCCTTGATGAGTTCTAAAAGCTGTTTTAGGGATGTCAGGAGGGTGTACTCTAACTTGTTGGTAACCAGCTCTTAGGTCTAGTTTAGAGAAATAACGGGCTCCACAAAGTTCATCTAATAATTCATCAATGGCTGGTATAGGAAATTTATCCTTAATAGGTACTTTGTTCAAAGCCCTGTAATCTACACACATACGCCATGTCCCATCTTTCTTTTTAACCAATAGAACAGGTGAAGAGTAGGGGCTAACACTAGACTGAATTACACCAGACAGAAGCATATCTTTTACTTGCTTTTCTATTTCAGTTTTCTGAAAGTATGGATACCTGTAAGGCCTGATGTTGGGAGGGTCCACACTTGGCTTCAGAGGAATGTGATGGTCCTGTATCCTTTGGGGAGGCAGTCCCTTAGGCTCCTGGAACACTGCTGCAAATTGAGCCAACAGCTCCTCCACTTCTTGATTGCTAGGTTCACCTGGAACCTCCACTTGCAGAGAGCAAAAATTTGGGCTATCATTCCCTGAGGCCTTTTCTGCATCAACTTCCTCATGTGGTCTGCTTCCACCATTTCGATTTCTCCTTGCTTCCCTCCTCTAAGCACATGTCTCCTGTTGTTTAGGGTAAAGTCCATGCTTAGGTTCTTGAAGTCCCATTTCACTGGCCCCAGTAAGTTCAATGTATAACATTGAATGGTGGATACTGGTTCGTTTTCTTACATGTTTGATCTAAACCGATACGATTTAACATCTTATCAATTCTATCATTCTCCCCGAAATTGATGATCCTCCAATGTCGGTAACCACACGATCTGAACACATTCAGTGCTTCTAGTGGCATTTGAACACTATAATGCACCATTTCAAGGCCATCTGATCTATTTCTTGAAAATCAGAACCGTTTGATGTGTTTAAAATGTGTTTGTAAGGTCCAATGCGATGATTTGGCCAAAAAAACAACCCAGAAGGGCTTGATCGGAGCAATTTTTCATATAGCGATTTTATGAAAAAATGCTACAATCAATCCCTTCCGGGTAGTATTTTTTTGCCACATCCTTCCGTAGGACCTTAAAAACACGTTTTAAACACATCTAACGGTTCAGATCGTCGAAATTTTGTCCGAAAATTGGAGTTCGAGGTCTAAATTTTTACTCCTTGCGGGATTCTTCATATGAAGTTTATTGCTTATTTTAGTTAATTAAACTTAGTATTTTTGTAAATTAATTTCTATAATATAATTAATTTCTATTATTTATTATTTTCTATAATTTAATTTCTATCATTTAATTTGATAATTTCTATAATATCTATAATTTAATTTGATAATTTCTATAAGTTGTTTCATGATGTGATTAATTTGGTTGCTTGCAGGCTGCGAAAAAATAATTAAGTGTGAAATTCTCTCTCTCTCTCTCTCTCTCTCTCTCTCTCTCTCTCTCTCTCTCTCTCTCTCTCTCTCCCATATATATATGTATAGGCGCTAGATCTCATCAGAGATCCCAGATTGGGTTTTCATCCAGGACTCTCCAAATTCCCACATTTCCTGATCAAATTTTGACGATCTGAACCGTCTAATGTGTTTAAAACATGTTTTTAAGGGTACTCGTTAGTAATTATCAAAAAAATTATCGGGAAGGCTTGATCCGATTAGTTTTTTATTAAACTGTACATATACAGTTTTTTTATTGAAAACTGATTGGATCAAGCTCTTCCCAGGCATTTTTTTTTTATGATTTCTCGCGAGGACCCTTAAAAACTCCTTTTATACACATTGGATGGTTCAAATCATGAAAATTTGATCAGAAAATAGGAGTCCCTGATGGGAAGCCCATTAGATATACCTGATTGGATAATTGACGTATATATGTAATACTTGGTTACCAACATTATAAGGTTTCTCCAATTGTTACTTCAGAATTCTGGCAATTAATCAAAATGCGTGTAATCCGATTCAGACACCCAATTTTATTTTGTGAAAAAGCTTTTATGAATCCTCAAACTATCTTTACAAATACACTTGAATTTCGCAGCAAAATTAGCCACCATCGATCGTTATTGGACACAACGTGCAGCTATTTCTAGTTAATATTTCTGACAGAGACCTGGACCAGCCCAAAAAAAAGTACTTAACAAATGCTTTCACCTTCACTGGCTATACATACATTCACTCTTGGGGAAGTCTACGTGCATAAGTTTTGAATGCTTCAAAATCTTAGGGTTTCGGTGTATGCCATTGCCCTCGTTGGGTTCCTTTCTGAAGTTCACAACTACTTTAATTTAATAATGTTTTGTTTGTGTGTGTCATATGAGGGAGGGAGAGAGAGACGTGGATGTTTAAAATTTTAATTTTATATTCAGCTGCACCTAGTTGACTTAAAATGTGAGAAATGATTGATGTTGCTAAGATTGGTTTTTTATCGATTGGATACATCCACTCCTCGTTTTGTTTCACATGTATATCATTGTAAGTACAATATATTTTTGTTTGTTTTTTTCCAAAAAAATAAAGTATGATTGATGATATTGTCGATAAGAAGTTGCAAAAGTGGAATTACTTTTTCACTAGAATACTACGACACACATTTTAAGTTCGGTGTTTGCGGTATGCAGCCATTTGAATCACTTCGGATCGATCTAGGATATTTTATAAAAAAAAAAAACTCATTATACCAATGTCGATTTTTTAACTTTTGTATAAAATTCAGAACATCGATCTTGAAATCATGAAATTCTTATGTTATGAGTTTTCGTCTTTATTTGAATTTATGAAATTTGTATGCTACAAGTTTTCATCTTAATGCTAGACTTTTTTAAGTGAAATGTTGCGAATTCCTCTGCAGATCGATGTTATCAAATTTTATAAAAATATATATATATATTACAAACTTCAATACGAAATGTCACAAATTTAAAGTAATTCAAGGTGTATGCTGTATATCCCCACATGAAGTTCGGACATTTTTTTTTACAGTAAGTTGCTTTTTTTATTTTGAATTTTGGTTTGTCGGATATACAAAACGTGAAAGAAGGTCGTGTTACAAACTACAAGCTGTAGATTAGCTGGCACATGCCCCATTATTGAAACAATTCATTTTAATTTACTTCTTAATTTGGTCAATAATTCATTTCATGATTACAAGCCACAGGCTGTTTTGGAAATTAGTGAAACATCTTATTCAATGGAAAACAATTGCCTAGAACATGAACAATGTGAATGCGAGCCTAACATCAGAAAAGTCCAACTTCAAATGAACTCAATTGTTGTTTCAAAAAAAAAAAAAAAAAATGAACTCAATTGTTAACTCAATTATTGGGAAAGCCAGGATAGCACAGCTGCCAATTCCATTTGCTTCCCTCAGTGGAGGCTGTGAGTTCGAGCCCCATGAGGGCGCGGTCGGAGTTCAGGGCTATGGACAGTCTCTGGGCTCCCTATGGACTAACTAGCTAACTCTCCTGATCTCCCAACCCTGTTGATGTATGCCGTTTGAAAGAAAAATAAATAAAAATAATAAAAAACAAAAAAACCCTCAATTGTTACACCAAGAATTTTAAACTCTTCTCTTCGAAGTTCACACCCTAGCCTGAATCAAGGTTGTCATAAGGGGTATCGTATTGTACAGTATATCGTTTTTTTCAGTGTTGTATGTATCACATTGAGAAATGTTTCAAAAAAGTAGTTACACCAAATACTCAATACGAGGCATCATCCTGTATGAAAAAGTATCATGTATCGCATCATGAATTGTGCAAGAATTGTAAGGTCCATATTCTACAGTCTATCTTATTTAGCAATTTCACGACATTAATACAGCTTTGTTTGTATCTCTGTTTATCGATTTGCAATTTATTTTCCATCTTAATTTTAGACTGTCTGTTTAGGAAGTAGAAAGAAATCAACATAATATTGTGTAGTCGAGAGTTTGAGCAGCCTCGGTGGGAAAGAAAATCAAGGAAGATCAAGGTAATCAAGGGTTTTGACACTTAGCAATTTCGAAAGGAAAGAAAAATCAAAGAAATTGTGTTTTCTGTATATGGCAACTTCTCGGAATATACAAGGCGAAAAGCAAGGAAAAATCAAGGAGCATATATTTATTCAAGTCTGGGAAGATTGGTTTTGGGCATATGCATTGCATTAAAACTGTGTTTTGTTTTTAACAATTTCCATACTACCAGTTTTTCTTTTTATTTGGAAAAGAATAATCATAATTGTTTATCACTAAAACGGATTTTTTTAGATTCATCGGGAAAACGTTCTCTAAACAATGGTGGAGCTTCGTAAATTAACTATAGGGGCTAAAATTTGAATTTTTTTGTTAGATATTTAATAAAGTATAAAATTTTGAAAATAATTAAAAAGTAAGAATAATTTTCATTTCCTGAACACTAAATTATGGTGAGTGATACTATGCGATAATGATACATCGTTCGTCAAATGATATGATAGCAGCAATACTCGAGATTAATTTTTCAATTTATCAAAACCTTCCCATAAAATCTCGAATGACTTTGATTTAGTCTTGAAAAAAAATCATTGAACCAAGATTTATTTCATAATTTAGCCCCCTCCGACTTCGACTCTTGGCTACGCCACTATCTCGAGGTGTTGTGCACTTAGGTGCCGTCCAATGCCCGGATGGACGATCCAAATTTGATCTCCGCCCCTTGGCATCCTATCCATTCATTGATGCGCGCAGCGCGATCAAATCTGGACCGTCCACCCGGGCACCAGACGACTGATAGTGCACCGCACAGTGCAAGCCACCTAAGGGTGCCCCGGTTCCCTCTAAAAACAATTACATACTTCAATACGAAATGTCACAAATTTAAAGTAATTCAAGGTGTATACTGTATCCCCACATGAAGTTCGGACATTTTTTTTTAAAAAGTAAGTTGCTTTTTTTATTTTGAATTTTGGTTTGTGGGATATACAAAACGTGAAAGAAGGTCGTGTTACAAACTACAAGCTGTAGATTACCTGGCACATGCCCCACGTACTCTGGCGGAAGTAGATTTGTACAACGCGACTTAGAAATTCTTTAAAGAATTTTTATTTGTACTATAAATGAAAGTACTCCATTATTGAAACAATTCATTTTAATTTACTTCTTAATTTGGTCAATAATTCATTCATGATTACAAACCACAGGCTGTTTTGGAAATTAGTGAAACATCTTATTTAAATAGGGTTTTTAGTTAATAATTTATTTTATTGAAAACATTTCTTTAGTCAATAATTCAATGGAAAACAATTGCCTAACATCAGAAAAGTCCAACTTCAAATGAACTCAATTATTGGGAAAGCCAGGATAGCACAGCCGACAATTCCATTTGCTTCCCTCAGTGGAGGTTGTGAGTTCGAGCCCCATGAGGGCACGGTCAGAGTTCAGGGCTATGGATAGTCTCTGAGCTCTCTATGGACTAACTAGCTAACTCCCTTGATCTCCTAACCCCGCTGAATGTATGCCGTTTGAAAAAAAATAAAATAAAACATTAAACTCAATTTTTACAGTAAGAATTTTAAACTCTTCTCTTCGAAGTTCACACCCTAGCCTGAATCAAGGTTGCCATAACGGGTATCGTATTGTACAGTATATCGTTTTTTTCAGTGTTGTATGTATCATGCACATTGAGAAATGTTTCAAAAAAGCAGTTACACCCAATACTCAATACGAAACGTCATCCTGTATGAAAAAGTATCAAGTATCGCATCATGAATTGTGCAAGAATGGTAAGGTCTATATTCTGCGGTCTATCTTATTTAGCAATTTCACGACATTAACACAGCTTTGCTTGTATCTCTGTTTATCGATTTGCAATTTATTTTCCATTTTATATTGACAGGTGACCATCCATTTTTTAGTTTGACCCATGGTTCCATGATAGTATTAGCTGACGAAATTAAAGGTTAACGTACGGGTGCCCTACACCACATGATAAGTGGCATGGAAAATGTAAAGCAAACAACGTGCGGCATTAAAGGTGATTACAGTTAGGGATAAGATTAATGGTTACTCTGGTGCCTATAATTAATTTCTCTCTTCAATTTTAGGGGTCAGTTCAATTTTAGGGGTTTAGGTTCTTTAGGGTAGGGTATAGTGAGTTTAGGTATTTTTGGATTTAGGCACTTAGGGTGCACTTTTCAATTATAGGGTTTTAGCTGTGTAGGCACTTTTATAGGGTACCCTAGTATTTTAGGCACTTTCGTAGGGTACCCTAAGGTTTAGGTTTAGGGTGCACTTTTCAATTATAGGGTTTTAATAGTTTAGGCACTTTCATAAGGTACTCTAGGGTTTTAGGCACTTTCATAGGGTACCGTAGGATTTTAGGCACTTTCGTAGGGTACCCTGGGGTTTAGGTTTAGGCACTTTCATTAGGTTTGGGAGTTTAGGCACTTTCATTGGCTAGTGGGGACATTTTTGGAATGTGTAGGTGATTTGTCCTTTTGGCATTAAAGAAAAAGTTGATGTCCTTATTGAAGTAAAGACCCCTTTACTATGTCCTCCCCAAAAACGGACCCATTAACTATTGGGGCTAGGTGCTATAGTTAAAATTTGTATTTTTTTGTTAGATATTTAATAAAGTTTAAAATTTTGAAAATAATTAAAAAGTAAGAATAATTTTCATTTCCCGAATACTAAATTATGGTGAGTGATATTATGCGATAATGATACATCGTTCGTCAAATGATACCCGACAACTCTTTTATGATAGTGGCACCTTGCTTCTGGCGTGTACCATGGAGCCTTTGGATCAGCTTATGATAACAACAATACTCAAGATTAATTTTTCAATTTATCAAAACCTTCCCATAAAAACTTGAATGACTTTGATTTAGTCTTGAAAAAAATCATTGAACCAAGATTTATTTCATAATTCAGCCCCCTCCGATTTCGACTCTCGGCTCCGCCACTATCTCTAGGTGTTGTGCACTTAGGTGCCGTCCAATGCCCAGATAGACGACCCAGATTTGATCTCCGCCCCTTGGCATCCTATCCATCCATTGACGCGCACAGCGAGATCAAATCTGGACTTTCCACCCGGGCACCGGACGATTGATAGTGCACCGCACAATGCAAACCACCAGGGTGCCCCCGGTTCCCTCTAAAATAAAAGAGAGCATCAGTTTTGTCATATTAAATGCAGTTTATATTAATTTTTGACCGTTACGTTTTAGATTCTTAAAAATGTGCTATTTTTTCCTTGAACCCTTCTATATGCACCGATTGCCTTGCACAGACCACGTACCGACGGCGTCGCTGACGCTGAATGAAATGGGGTGATTTTGGATCGAGCTCATACAGCCGTCCGATTGTCTCGATTTCCGCGTAGGCCCACTCGGAATTCGATTCTGAGAACGATGAACGACTCGGATTGACCGGTTGGGACCCACAACGGCGTCGGCGATGCCGTCGGTACATGGTCTGTACATTTCCATCGGTTCCCTTATCTTTTTCATTTTTGCTTTTTCTGGTACTTCGGAAATTTTGAACATGTGCTGCCTGTACTGCTGTATGATAAGGGTGCTCACGGTCCGGATCGGTCCGGATTGGCATGAATCCAATCCTAATCCGCGAGTCACGGTTTTTTGAAAATACAATCCGTGTCCGATACAAAAGTCTCACGGTTCGGTTCCAATCGAACCGCGAGTCACGGATCGGTTCCGGATTAATCCGCGGATTTTCAACTTATTCGAAAAAAATAACAAACAAAGGCAAATAAGGCACTAGCAAGTAGCAAATGCACTAAATAGATCTAAGTTCAAAGTTGGAAATCCCAATAAAAAACAACAAAGGCAGTAAGGGCAGATAGTTATATAACTGAACAAATAACAAAGGCAGTAAGGCAGATAGTTATAGAGATAATATTTGCACCATAACTCCTACAACAGTACAACCAAACCGTAAGTCTGCTAAATTAACAATATCTATATAACTATAATTATAAAAGTGATAAAATTATATATATATATATATATATATATATATATATATTTTAAAAAACTATATATAATAAAAATCTCACGGTCCGGATCGGTTAATCTACGGTTTCAAAATCAAAATCCGTGTCTGATCCAAAAGTCACGGTTTTTTATGTTTTGAATCCGTGTCCGGACCATTAATCCACGGTTAAAATCCAAAAGGTACGGATCGGTTCGGTCCGGACCGGATTCACGGTTCACCGGTTTTTTTTAGCAGCCCTACTGTATGACACATATATGAGTCAGATTCATTCTTCCTGATCAGTTTTGCATGTGAACAATATTTAAAGGTTAAAGTCTAATGACACAACCATTTTTACAATTAAATTTACAATTGAAGCCACATTAGTATGTTGACTTCTTTATTTGATGATAAAAAACGTTCACCTTATATAGCTAGTCGAAAATAATATAAATACCAAAATTCGGGTTTATATGGTGTCGATAAATGCATGATCAAAACACATTTGTGTCCTGTATGAATGAGTTATTTTATTTTCCGATTATGCATTTATCGACATTTTATAAACCTAAATCTGTGTATTCTTATTATTTTCGGCGTGCTATATAAGGTGAATGTTTTGGATCATTAAAATGATGAAGCCTATATACTAATGTGGCCAGTGGCGGACCCAGGAATCCAACCCAATGGGAGCACCTTATAATCGTGCAATTTTTTTTTAGTCAACAATTTTTCTAAATTAAGACATTTATTATGGATTATAAGGTTTATAATGCATTCTTTTTATAATAAATAAATAAATAAATAAGAACAATAAATGAGCACAGAATTAATTGTACATTTTTATTTTTGAGATATATGTAAGTGTGTATGCTAAATATAGCGTTATATTACATAATTGTGCTAAATATATAATATTAATATTATTTTTTTTAGTTTTGAGCGGGGGCACGTGCCCCCGCGTGACGTGCCCCCGCTGACCCCCTTGGATCCGCCCCTAAATGTTGCAATTTAATTGTAAATTTGGTTGTAAAAATAGATATGTGACTAGACTTTCCCATATTTAAATGATGTTAGCGAATAATGGTGTGCTGCGTTCATAATTATTCTTAACGCTGCACAGGTGCCTTGGGGGAGGACAGCATCCATGTTGTCCCAATCTGCGTCGTCCATGCTCGGCAATGGACGACTCGGATTTGTTTGGACAAGATGTGATCCGAGCTGTCCATCGCCAAGCACGGACGACCCAAATCGGACAACGTGCATGCTGTCCCCGATAGCATGCACCCCGGATTTGTTTTCCCGTCATACCTACCCGACATACTAAGCTCAAAAGTGACATGATACATTTCTCTTCAAAAATGATCGTGACACAAACTTTGTGCCACAACCAACAGCAACCCCACTCACATGGGGTGTGGGTCCCACATGCGGGCCCCACACCCCATGTGAGTGGGGTTGTGGTTGGTTGTGGCACAAAGTTTGTGTGTGTATCATTATTTATTTCTCTTTGTGCAAGCTAGTGTTGGGATACATGCTCCGCACGTAACCGTGTGCTCATTAGTTTTGAGATATGCCGTCTGACAATTTTTGTGCGTAGTTAGGTGTGTTGATAATTCCAAGTTAATGAAATATGGCCTTGTTTGTTTATTAGTTTTAGTTTAGTTTAGTTTTGGAGATAAGGGTAATGAGTGGAAAGAGATAGAGAGAGAAATGAGGGTAACGATTACAAAACAAAACTAAAACTAAATTAAACCATGAAACGAACAAGGCCGAGATCTTTTACCTAAAATTAATGTGATCATTATGTTGCAATTAGTTAATTTCGAGTTCTTTGATTGCTAGCAGAAGGGCTAATGCTACTTATTCAAAGCTAAAAATTAGGGATGGTCCAGTTTTAAGTTTCTTTGCTGGTTGAAGGAGTTGGTTTGTAAGTGGTGGCTAGCTCATGTGGTAGAGCTCTTGGATGCCCCACACTGCACTCCGGGATTGAGTCATTTCCCCCCTCTCCCATGTAAAAAAAGGCGTTGATTAAGCCAGATGAGGTTATTGTTGCGCAAAGAGAGGTATGGGTAATGGCTGAAACGTTTTTCCAAGTTGATTAAAAGGTTAGGTCATGCTCCAAGTTTAGCTATGAATGGGAATAATATTATTTCATGCATGTAAGATCATCTCCACTCTTACTCAAATTTTTACATAGATTTGAGTAAAAATCTGAGAAAAACCTCTATTTGGTATTGAGTATTTTAATGGGCAAAACTCAAATTCATACACAAATTTGAGTAAAAAGTTCATTAATGGCAAAACTACAAATATAGGGTATGAAATTTGCCTTCAAAAGTTTGAGTAAGCGTTTGAGTCTAACTTAATTTGAATGAAACAAGACATCGCTATTCCGAGTCCAGCAAGCATGGAATTGAAATCTAGACATTGCTAATCCACTATAACAGACAAATGGACATGGGCTTTGTCAAATGGGCCATTTTGGGTTGAGAAGAACCAAGAATTGGGCCCATTGACAAAGTCATGGTCCACGTAGCATCTATCAATAATGGGAATCGTGGGCTAAGTATATATACATGTCATACAATTCTCCACGGATAAAGAGAAGTGGGCTACCTTGGTGTTTGGCTCAATGCTTGTGTAATGTTCCTTTGGAGCGTGAGTTTTAAGATTCGACTCCTGTGGATAGAAGGTTGGCCCTCGTAAATAATCTAAAAAAATAGTACAGTACTAATGTTTTAAGATCCTGTCATCTGACAACAAAAATAGTAGTGGTTTGGTATGATTAAAATTAGTAAAACTTCACAGTTACTGATGTAAGCTTCCAAGTTTTTTTTTTATTTCCACCAACTCTGTTCATCTACATTTAGCCTTTTTTTCTCTGCATCATATTATGATTCTTATCATAAGGACTAGACCTAATTTTGGAAGTTCAAAATAAAAAAAATAAACGCCATACTCTCTCTTTTTTTTTTCAAACGATAAAAAAAATTAATAATCTTTTAAAACAAATTACAAAGATTAAAATGATCCAAAACACGAGGCATCACGATTGGAAAAAGAGCAACAAGAAAGGCAACCCCACACTCCGACAATCATATGCCGCT
This sequence comes from Vaccinium vitis-idaea, assembly GCA_963854785.1. Taxonomy (NCBI): domain Eukaryota; kingdom Viridiplantae; phylum Streptophyta; class Magnoliopsida; order Ericales; family Ericaceae; genus Vaccinium; species Vaccinium vitis-idaea. Next base: position 37,469,319 of record OY978216.1, read on the forward strand.
AGGATCCGAAGGGGAAAAAACAGTGGCGGCTCTAGGATTTTGTAGTAGGGTGTTCATAAATTACCATAACTCTAGTAGCTTAATGAACCAACAACATATACAAAAAGTTTCGTATATTAGTTAATGTGGGAGTGCCTTCGCCGGAGTGAGCTCTCTGAACCTTCTAGAGTGAAATAGATAGTGGTGGAGAGAGTGGTGCACGCCTGAGCCCTCGCTGCTTGCCGGTGGTGATAACCTGCACACGTAGACAACCGCGTTAGTGCCAAGCCCGGACGGTGGTGGTCCGGGAAGGCACTCCAACGGGCAAGTCAGTCAGCAGAGGGAGGAAATATGCCGGAGATCTAGAGAGAGAAGTAGAGTTATCAGGGTAGTAAATGAGGAGAGAGGGGATCCCTTTGGTGGTAGTTGTACTGGGGTATTTATAGGCTGAGGGGCGTGCGTCCCACGCGTTCGGTGCCCCTCACACGCCTGTCATTCGCGCTCGGGATGACAGGTGATGTGACCTCCATCTCTGCCACAAACGCCATATCTCGGCTGACGCCACGGCACGTGGGTTCGAGTAGTCAAATCATCTCGAGACATTCCCCATCACCCACGTGCTCCTGGAGGCGGCGGTGGCAGAGTAGGTGACTGCCGCATTTAATGCTCCATCGTGGAATGTGTAGCATGCCTGGTACGCCACCTCCGAACCAAGTCAACCTGAGCCCCCCGCGTGACCGAAGTCGACCGACTCGGCACGCGAATGGCCCAGCCCCTCGGGCGCTCGGCACGTCGCTCTGTCGGAGATTCCGAGGGTGTTCCGAGAGCCAAACGGTGAATGCCATGTCCTCGGCACTTCTCGCTTTGCAGACATCGTTCAAACCTATATTCGTCCAGAACCGTACGCCCGCACCCTCCTCCGAGGGCACCGTACGCTCGGCACCACCAAGGCGGATCGATCTGCATTCAGTTTTGCAGATTCTGAGATAGTGACCTTTTTAGCTCTTTGCAGTGTGGAGAGGGGCCTTTGCTGACCCCTATGAACCCGGCCGCTACAGTTAATATTGCAGTCGTCGGTCACGAAACATAACCTCGATTTCAAAACGATTATCTATCACGCAGAATGAGAATCTAAAAAAATATAAATATTTGCCCAAAGTTCAAAAAAAAAAATAAAAAGTTCTCATCTTATGTAGTGGACAATTTTTTGGGAATAGGAAGAACAAGATTTTATTACCCTTTAGAAAGAACTTGTGGCGAATAGGTTGACGCAACCCTTTTTGAAGACACATTCTTCTTTAAGACGATATGAAAGATTTTTTATCGGAGTCCTAAACCCAAGGAAAAATTGTTCAAGTTAACAAATTTTGCAACGCAGATAAACTTTTTTTTTAACCTTTCCATAATTACATAATCTGAAACAACCAAAAAGAATTTATGTACTTAATGTATATATGAAATTAGTACTACATTTATACCATCTGCAACTGACATGGACTGGGTGTTCAAAAGAGGATTAACCTAAATTTTTGACATGTACTTCATTGAATTTGGACCGGTGTTCATGCTGGCCCATGCTTGACTAACAGACAAGTCCGAAGTAACTTCTCGATGGGCCGTACGTAATTCACACTCTATTCTTATAATTGAGGTGTCCGGATTAATTTATCCGTACCTCGACTAATTTTGGAGGATCAATCACACTGTATTCTAGTAACGGTCCAATAAAATCCAAAGCACCCTATAGACTGACCCCGTTACATTTGATAGAACATGTGAAGCTTCGAACCCGAGCATTACAATTCAGACTACAATCCGGTAATGAGCACTACATTGGGTCCAAGACATAATCGTTCCTATAATTCCCAGATACCAACAACTAGTTGGGGGCCAGTCCATACGGGACATTTATTCCGGCTTTAATTGAGCCACTGCTAGTGGACGATGCAATTAGTTTCTCAGGATAATTTGAGGTGAGCGAAAGTTAGCCCAAATACTTGAGTTTTAAAAAATGAAGGAAAATATTAAACAAAACCCATAAGGTGGTCTAAATAATGTGTATACTAATATATGTGCGAGTGTGTTGATTTCATTGAGACGTGTATTGCAATTTGAACTTATTTGACATTTTATACATATTATCCACCATTTATTGGACAATGGTTAACAAGAGGTAAAAAATAATTGTTAATCGAATACCATCGATTTCCACTGCCCAATATAACATTTCATGTCGTCTCCTAGGGAAGCCTTTACGTTCCCTGCATTTCCAAATGGGAAACGGACAAACATATAATGAAAAAACAAAAGACTATTATACGAGTCGTCATGACTTATACAGTTAATTGGTTATAAATTAAGAAATCTGCAATAATTATACAAGCAAGTCAGGATGGCCGAGTGGTCTAAGGCGCCAGACTCAAGTTCTGGTCCTCGTGAGAGGGCGTGGGTTCAAACCCCACTTCTGACATTTCGTTTTTTGGTTCTCTCTCTCTCTCTCTCTCTCTCTCTCAAATGTCTCAACAAAATGCAATTTTAGCTATTATAGAGAGCAAAAACAAAAAACAGGCCCTCCACCTCTCAATTTTGAGCCCTAAATTGATCATTTTTGTGTCCCAATTCGGTTTAAAGATGAGCCTAAATTTGGTTGGATGTTTTGATTTTTATAGGATATTGGTAGTTGATGAAACAGAATAGATGATTGGGTTCAAAAAAACCTGATAATTGGAAATATTTTATTGGATAATTGATTGAATACAGAGCATTGTTGGAGTTTTGAAAAGAAAGAACACTAGCTAAAAAGAAAAATTTAAGTCAAAAAGGAATAAGGGGTGTTTTGGCTTGTTTTTATTCAAAAAAAAATGCATTTGTTAGTTTTGCGTTGATTTTTTTGAATTACTGGTTCGTCTAGACGAGAGAAATCTAAAGAGTAAAAAATTATTAACCAAACAAAAAAAATTAAATATAGACAAATAATCCAATAATCCACAAAAATTTAAATTATTTTTGTTTTTAGTAAATTTTTTAAAATTTTGATAACATTTTATTACTTTTTAAATTCATCTCGTCGAAACGAACCAATAACTGATAAAAAAAATCAACGCAAAACTAACAAATGCATAACCCTCTACTTTCTCTTCTTTTTCCTCTAGAATTATCCCAACTGGAATGGAAATCACTACCAAGTCCTTTCTAATCATCTTTCTCCTAACAAATCTTTTTTTTTTTTTTTGACAACATCCGATACACAAATGTATTCAGAATCGTCTAACGTACATGAACCTCACACGATGCATATAAAATCCACACATATCGGATGGCTCCAAAAGATAAATTTGTGTCCCAATCATTTTCCTTCTTTCATTTCTTTTGATTAGATGTCCCAATCATTTTCCTTCTTTCATTTCTTTTGATAACTTAGTTCCCAAAGAGACAAGCAAATGGCAATAATTTTCTGGGAATAAAATGAACTCAAAAGCAAAATATAAATTCCTTTATGGTACTAATTTGCATGTTCAAAATGAGTTCGGAAAATGGCGATCTCCATCAGAAAGGCCATCTGGAATTTAGGAGCAAATGATAGCCCATATACCCAAGGCGCCGTTCCACTAAAGAAGTAAGGAGATTTTTGGATTTTTTAGACTTTCCACGCTTTTAAAGGCAGGTTATTTTTCCCACATACATCAATCAAAAAGCCGAAAAACCAAAGTTAGTGGAATGGCGCCCAAGCCTAAGCCAGAAATTAAATCCGAGCATGTATTGTTCATCTACGAAGATATTGCGCTTATAATGAGACCGAGAAATATATACCAAGCATAAGTAGAAAAACTACTGCAAGTAGTAATAGAAACTTCAACCTCTACAATAGAACTGTTCATTATTATGTTCACGACCTTCATTCATTACAGAAGCTAATGTGATCTTCATTCATTACAGAAACTAATGATACGAAAACTAAACCTGTTAAAGAAACCGTGGACAATTACCCAAAAAAAAAACCGTGGACGAAACGAAACATATTCTGTGTGTGAAAATAAAACCTAAACTCAGAAAAACAAAAGCAAATGGAGAGACCTCTCTTTATGCTGGAAGGTGATGGATGATCTCTTACTGTTTCGATGCGGCTCCAAAGACCTCCGTGTAACAAATGGGGCAAGCCTGATGAAATAAGGTAGCGTCAATTTCTTGTTGTGTAACTAATATAATTTTTCTACTCAAAAGATCATTTTCTGAAAAATAAAATTGTTTGGCATGTTTTTGGAAAATAAAACAACCCGTTTTTCAGGAACACCAAACAGATGTTTTCAAAAAAAAAAAATTTGAAACTGCATTTGCATCAGAATAAGGAGAAAAGGATGGTTGGATTCAAACATGCAAGTTTCTTTATTTCTGAAAACGCAAAAACGATGATGAAAAACATTTCCAGACAGTAGATCACCTTGTTGATACTAAGCCATTTGGTGCCACAACCAACATGGTAGAGATGTTTGCATGGAAGAACTATCTGCCGTTCACCTCTTTTGTATTCCATCTGGCAAATTACACACCTGTTTTTTTACAAGAAAAAAACTGATCAAAATAAGGAAATTCAATGTCCTGATGAAAATTGGCATAATGGAAGTGAAAATAAATGAAAATTTATGCGTGAGGATCCTACCAGGTAAAAAGACCAAAAAAATTATAATAAATTGAGTTATCTCCTTTTCAATTCCTAGTTGTAACTTGGATGCATGAACCACCGAGCAGGCAAGCATATTACCTCTCGCCTAAGCCATACAACCAAATTAAGTGAATGGAATCATAATTCAAAGTTCAAATCAATATCTCAATTCATACTTCAAATCAACATAGTAACAGACATTGCAAACCGATACTGCAGAAAGGCTACGGATCTTTGAGTTGGTAGGATCTTGTGACCTCATCTAGGTAAATCCTGCACCTGATCTTGATTAATACTGGATTTGTTTGTCGATTTTCATAAATTTTCAGTTTTTTTAACTTAAGTGTGCAACTTACCTCTCTCTCTAGTCTCTACTAACATTTATTTCCTATTTGATTTCTATTTTAACAGTTTGTATTGGCCTTGACTTGAATGAAATCTTATGTATAGAACAAACTGATCAAACGACTCACTTGCAGTTCCTTTTTAACTGAAGAAATAGTTGATACTTTCTTGTAATCCATTTCGCTGCTTAGCCCTTTTCTTATACTAGTTTCATTCGTTTTGGTTTATTTATTAGGGGTTGGGTACGGGAGTTATTCAGGTATCTAATAAGCCAATTTCTACATTTATTAGATAAGCTCCACTGACAAAAAGGATCATTTTGACAGGTTTATACATACAATATACATTACACCTTTTATGTCTTTTAACTCTTTTTAGTATATATGGGTGTATATATTCACACATAGTCTGTTTTTACATTGTGTATATACACCGTACGATATATATAAAATATACATTACGATTTACGCCTTTAGTTCTTTAACTCATTGTAAAGTATATTTTCCTATCAAAGCTTCATATAAGTAAAATATACAAAAGACTCTGGCTATGTAAAACTGTTGTAGATAAAGTATATATATTCCTCTTATACATTACATAAATCGTTGTCTCTCTTGTTACAATACTAGGGTTACAGTTACTTAAATGTTGTTGTCTTTCTTATATAATAGTTCATACTAGTAGAAGACTAATAATTATAAAATTACATAATGTAAATAGACGTATCCCCAACGTATCAGTATTCTACTTTTTTAGATTTTGCCGTATCACTGTATCCGTGTCGTATCCGTATCCCGTATCCATTTATGTGCTTCATAGAATTTAACAATGACAATCGCAACAACCACTTTCTCAATTAGGTGAGTAAATTTATCACCAGATGAGCCAAGTTGTCTAAGGTAATCATATTTAGCTCCTTTACTTGGGAACAAAACTGTATTTCGTATAACTGCAATCGGAAGAAAACAAGTCAAAGAAGCTTTTTAACGAGACTAGAAGGCAACCCGACAGCAATTTAAAATTTAAGCACATTAAGATAACACCAGAAATACAATAAGGGATCAGTAGTTTCCATGGTTCCAACACACTAAGCTCAGGTGCAGGAGATATACGACAAGAGATCAGTAGTTTCCATAGCTCCAAGTTCCAACACACTAAGCTCAATGCTAGGCTGCTAGCAGTCACAATGGAATCATCTGAACGAAGTTAACAGCCCTTAAGGATTGTACCAGACAATAATCAATTAACCAACTGATTTCTACGAGTTCTGAGGGAAAGCAACAAAAAACCCTATTTACCACCAAAACCCGCTGATTCTAGTATCATATTTCATTCGATGAATTCCCACAAGACAGGTTTCCGAAGAACAGAGGTACACAGGAGATAATATGAGTGCCCAACCTCTAGTTAACCATAGACATGACAGTAGGAACTGCACATCAGTCAATTTGTCATGATTACCTTATCCCACGTCAATCCTTTCCACTTCGTCTAATAAGTCCAGAATTGACCGAATAGGGTTTATATGTAATATCAAATTCCCTTCTTCGTAATGCATTTTGAGAAATCGTGAAAGTAAAAGAAGTTACAACAATGAATAGAAAGTTGGACATCTCAAGTCCATAAAAACTAACCTAAGAAGTAGCAGTTTGACAGAAAAGAACGATAAAATGACAGGGGTAAGAAGCTTAAATGGTACCTCTCATTTCTTGATTTCTTTCTTGAGAAGAAGCCACACTTGAACTTTTTGACTGGAAGCATGGAGATAAGGTCTTGGGAAAGACCTCTGCTTTGAGTTCCAACTGCCTCACCCAACTCAAGTAACTCCTGCAATTGAAATACTATCTCGTCAGTATCTTCGCAACATAATCTTTGCTACCATTAAACCACAACTATAATTAGTTTTCAAAACTGTTGATTTTATATTAGCAAGCATTAGATTTCATCCGAACAAGGAATTCACCGCTACTTTCATTAATGTAGCATATATTATACTCCCTATGTCCCTCTTTAATTGTGTTGCTTCGTAAATCCAACTTATTAAAGAAACATCATCATTACACCTTTCACATCAACTTTTACCTCCACTTTACACTTTTCACATCAACTTTTTTTTCAAAATTATCCTCCATTTTTACCAATAACTTTTACCCACTGACTTTTCAAAAGGGCAAAATGATAATTGTGCAAACTTTTACCCATTAACTTTTCAAAACACACTTATTAAGGGACAGCCCAAAATGGAAACGTCAACACTAAAAAAAGGACGGAGGGAGTATATGATAATTGATAACCCATCATCAACAGATATTTACAAGGTTTTCATTAATTCAGGCTTCGTTCTTCAACAGATTTTTGTTTCATAAAATCTCACATTTTATGACACTCTAATCTCAACACATAAAATGTAAAAGTGATTTTATGAGATTTTCATAAAATCCTCCTAAAATCTATAAGAAAACCACTACATTTTATCAATTAGGAAAACAACCCCATTTTATCACCCCTCCATAAAATGTTCATTTTATGAGATTTTCATAAAATGTACCTAAAATATATTGGAGAACAAGGCCTCAGTAGAAGATCACTTCAGGATTTACAAAAACTACTCGCCCAAAACATCCCAAATTTAAATGAAAGTAAAATCAAACTGTAGTTAAAAAATGATAGCTTCAAAAGCCAAAACAAAAGAACATATTACTTTCTGTGCAACGAACCTCATAAGACATGTTGTCAGGATCAACATTGTCTTGCCAAACGACCTGCTGCACCTGCACAGCATACAGAAGGGGAACTGCATTGTTATTTACCTTGTTAATTCTATATTTCTACCTTGTAATGTAATGCTTAAACACAAATTTATTACATAGATGAATATCAAGAAGTCAATTGCGCATTAACATAATTTTGTTACGCAATATTAGTGATGAGGTTGCACAATCTTTTACAAGCACACAAAATAGTAGAACTTCCCCATAAAAAAAATGTGGTGATATGAAAATGTTGCACAACAGCGGAAAGGATAGCACACAAACTCAATTAGGTTACACGACATATAGAATAGGGTTGCACAATCTTTTAGAATAGGGTGCACAATACTGGTATGTCAAACCACAAATATCAAGAAAACAACCAGAAAATGCAGAAATATTTTGCTACTAGTGTAAACAATACAGTTCTTCTAGCTATTAGCCTAAGTCACATAATTCTACCAGACCTTCTCCCGCCCTCAAATCTTCGCTCTATGCTCTAGGCTCTAGCTCTCCTGGATTTTAGTAGTTTGAGATATTTTTAGAAGACGCTTTCAAGCACAAACATCCGCTTTTGCTCATCCTCGTGCATACACTGTCACTAAGCCATTACCCATGAAAATCTATCAGACCAGAACAGAGTAACACCTGGGCTACCATTACCAATATGTCAATTGGTCATAAGTGGATTAGCCCTACAAGCCCTGTGCTTGTGTAGGTTACTAGGAACACAAAAAATGGCCTTTCACAAGGCCGCATCCAGGATTAATTTGTTACACTCTAGACTGGCAATGAGAGAGCACCACACCTGATTATCCCGAGCATTATGATGACCTCGAGGACCTGAAAAAAGATTAGGAAAATAAAACAATTGTAAGTCGTCAAATTTCTGCCAGCAACTATTTTAAGAGTAGCAACAGAATAACACAACAATGGCAGCAAGACCGATAAAAGAAGAACACTTCAAACATTTTATTCAAAGGACCATCTCGTTTAAGATTTCCATGTCCTTTGGTAGGTGGTCGAGCACCATGTCTATAGTTGACAAGTGATGGCTAGTGATTTTGTAACAGAACCTTGGTTAGGTGGGTCTTGATCTAGGTTAGATTGGCAGTTTTCTTAAATTGGGAATTGCGCTTGGTGGCAAAGATAGCTACGTTGGATACAGGCTTTAAGAGATGCCGTTTGAAGATCGGTTTCTAGTTTTCGCAATGCTTTGCTCTCTTACAATAGTTTTAACTGCATAGGACTTGGAAAACAATTAGCAATATGCAGAAATGTTACCTAAGTTGACTCCTCTAAGTTCACATTTATATGGTCGATAGAAAAGGTTGTTCAAACATGAACACATCAAGTAAATTCAAAGGATCCGGCTCGAGCAGATTGCACCAAGCTCCACAGAGATGCTGGAATCTCCACTTGCTTGTCTTCATTGTAGTATGCAATTGTTGGGTGGACGGTTAGTATATATCCTATAGGGCTCGCTGGTTTGATGGGACTAGTAGTGCAGGAAAAACCAGATATGTGGATTTCTTGGATATAAAGCTCAATCCAATGACCATATGCAGTCAACAAACGGCCCAAATCATATAACTGCTGCGAAAAATGTAGAAGATAAGTTTTTCTATGAGATTCAGGATTTCCTTGTCCCCTGCCATTGTCGTCTTGTGCAAGAAGACCTCAAGTGTAAATAGTTTGTTCACTGGACATTCATCTCTGTTAATTAATTTCTTTCCAAGATTCTGATGATAGGCCCAAGTAAAAATTATCAAACATGCAGAAGAGCTGTTGGAAAACAGGGTTCAGATGCTAGTGCCTATGGATTGTGAAGGATGTTACTTCATGTGAACGAAGATAACCAAAGAGAAGCAACTAGGTTACATTGAGGATTGGAGTTGGTAAAAGAGTAATCTCAAAAACATAACTCTGATGTTAACAGTGTTACCAAGAAAATTAAATTTCTAGCACTCAAAACTGGAGGCTTTCAGAAATCTTGGGCAACATGCATAGAGGAGTTTTTGGTAATCTGAGACTGACAGAGAATGGCATATGTCTAAATACCATTATCCAATTTAAATGCTTCCACATGTTGCCACATATTCCAATAAAGAAGCCTAATATTAATTACAAGTTGCAACAACCAAAAACAGGTAACACATTTAAGTGACAGGCATATTGGCATACACAAACAGCACTAGTCGGAAATTCATCGCTGAAAGGAACTCAAAACTTACATTCTACATGGTTAGCATTCATATTTGAGCTTGAATTTCCATCCCATTGACTATGTGAATCCCCAGTCCGTTCACTAGTCATTGGAGTAGAGGTCTCCAAATGCCTATCGTATTCATCAATTGCTGGTTCATGATCATTGAGCACATGACCATGACCATAGTCATAATATGAAAGACTCCCAGGCTCAGATAACCCAAATTTGTACATACTTGTATGCATGCAAGGGTACATGCTCTCCTGCACAAATAGGAACACGTAATATTCAGCAATATTGGGTAAAATATTCATGCAATAGAGTTCTATCTTACATCCAAATTCTGGAATACAACAGAACAAGAAAATGCATCAAATAATGGTCAAATATACATATTACTTTCTGTAGCCATGTAAAAAGGTACAATTAAGTATAAAGTTCTTACACCGCTAACCAAAAAATGAAAAAAAAAGCAGGAAAAAAAATCCAATAGAACAATTCCTGCATCGAAGGCATCACAAATCTCAAAACTCAATTCGATTGATCAAAATATAGGAATTGCAGATGTAAGTACCTGAACATTCAATGCGTCAGAAAAAATGAAATTCACATGCTCATAAGCAAGGCCTTCGAAGAAATTGATAAAGCTTCCGGCTGAATTATAAGGAAAGCTATTGTTTACATAACTAACATCCACTGGAGGATTCCAATTCATATTGAAAGAGCCTTCTGTTAACACAAAGAGAATAAACATCACTACCATTTCAGGTTAGGGGAACACTGAAACAAATGAAAGCCAATCAGTGGAGCAAACCTGATTCTCCCACAAATTCAAGTCTTCAGATCCACTCAAGGACTAGGAAAACAGCTCATCACAAATTTACAGTCACTTTCATAACTTTCTGAACATCATGAATTGAAAACACGAATATGTTAATGAACTTTTGAAAAAAAAGAATTTGTTTTAAAAAATCAATCAAGTAACCAAATAAGCAGCATTACCAAACCCACAGTGGACAAGGAATAACTTAAATTGAGCACAACTTTAATCAAATGCTCGAACAAAGGGTTAAATTGACTTTGGATGATGTGGTCAAAAGAGAATATCAAATCTTTCAAATTTAACTCAGCATATAATCCTTCATAAAGCAGAACATCAGATAAAGATTCACATAACTTAGCATATAATCCTTGATAAAGCAGAACATCAGATAAAGATTCACATAACTGACTGTTTGAATGCAAAACAAGGCTTTGTTTGGATGGGTTATCCTTTGATCAAATACCTTCAAATTACCACACGTCTTTGCATTAACTATGGCCTAAGCATCAAATCCAAATAGTTTCTTAAGTTTAAAAACATCTTTCTCCTCGGAGCTATTAGAAGATTGTAATAAAATTTCCCGAGATTCGAAGTGAAATATTTTCAATTGACTAAACAGGACACAAATAAAATCACAACAAAGAAATTCCGGTCATGAAAAGCTAGGGTCAGTACATTCCAGCACAGCGACATGTAACATAAGCCAAAATAAACCAAACAGAGCCTTAATTCTCGATCAATTGGGATCGGCTTGATGAATCGGTTGTTTTCATTGAGCTCTGTCAAGGGTATTATGTTTTGTGATATTCAAAATAATAAGATCGATTTTGGTCTATCCCTCACTAATGTTTACCCTCTACCATAACCATATCGCCCCTCCTAACTACTGCATCGACTGATCTATGATTGACATATCCTAACTGTGACATTTGACATATTACAGGTAATTCGACCAGAACGACTCAAGATTCATAAAGGACGTCAAATAGAAATATATTCACTTCGGGACAAGTATAGCCCTCTTGTATACGCTTAATTACCCCCAAAGAAAATAACCAAACTTGTTTCTCAAGGGAAAAGGTAGAAAAATAGAAGAATTAAGATTCATGAAATAATAAGCAACTAAATTTTGCAAAGAAACCAAACATGGCAAGGGCAACACAATGCACAAAGAATTAAACCACATTTTGCATCAAAACTAATTCCACTAATTACATTACTCCCATCGCCTTCCTCATTCTGAAAAATAATTCTAGAGAAGGAAATAGGTACGGCTTAAAAACTTTTAATTATACCGCAAAGAAACCAACACTGCTACAGTTGAAAAATAACAGCCAATTCCACCTCAACTCTCCAAATTTTACCAAACAATCCGCACAAACAAAAAACATTATAACTAAAATCACATACTTCTTCTGTGAAATTATTATACATAGAAGTACAGAAAAGAGAGAGTAATTAACGATCACAAACTATTCATTAAAACATTTTCTTTTCCTTATAATCAATCGCATTTTCCAATTAGCCAAACAGATTGCAAAAAACAGCCAAATTAGGGTAAAGAAGCCAAATTATAAATCCAAAACTAATATACCTCCAATCACATTACTTCTATCAAACCATTATAAACAGAGGACCTATATGATCTTGACAGTCGAATGTTGTCACAATTTCACCAAAGCAGAAACAAAATTGAGATCAATCGAACTCGATTCGATCCATCAGGGACCGACACAGAACAAAATTATACAAAATTTGACATTAGATATATACATGCATGTGTATTTGACATGGAAAAAGTATTGATTGCTTGAGAGACACTAAAGAGAGGGAGAGAGATTAAAGAGAACCGACATTGATGCGCTTTTTTGAACACGAGGGAGCGTCTTTTACCTTATCAATGATGAAGACGAATGTGCCATCTCTAGAAACTCTCTCTCTTCCTCTCTCTCTCTCTCTCTCTCTCTCTCTCTCTAAACTTTCTCTTTCCCTCACTAGAAACTCTCTGTCTCCGGTAAAATTGAGAGAGAATCTCTCTCTCTCTCTCTCTCCCTCTCTCTCTCTCTAGAGTCACAGAGAGTGTGTGTGGGGTGGCGCCTTTATGCAGGGGTTACAGACGGGAATCCGTTCTAGAGGAAACCATCCGCTGCGTCTCGATACACCAGACAATGTTCGGTTGGACCTCTACTATGGGTAGCCACCCGACAGGTGTAGGGTATACATTGTGTCCTACAAAGATTAGCTCAATCCGATAATTATAAGTACTTGTTCACGAGCTTTAACTAGTCAAAAATATTAGAAGTAGATATTTATGCTTTTAATGCGGTTCAAATAGTAAGGAGGCGTTTGGTAACAAAAATGTGTTTGGTAATTTATTTATGTTTTGTATTTATTAAAAACATTTTCAAAATTTCTAAAAATTTTCAAAACACAAAAAGGTGATTTGTTTTTTTTTTTAAAGCAGGGTCGTTTAAAAACAAAAAACCGAAAATAGAAATTTATTACCAAACATTTTTTTTTATAAACAATAAACATGATTCTACTTTCTGTTTTTTAGAAACAAAAACAAAAAACAAAATTCAAGTTTATAGTATTTTTAAAGGTTTATTATGTACTAGTTATAAAATTTTCGTTATTCACCTATAAAAGTTTTTCCAAATTCAAGGTTATGTGTGAAATTCTTATGAGATACGTATGTATACTCTACGTTCTGGAGCCAAATCCAGCCAAACATTATTAGGTTCTCGTTCGGTTCATTTAATAAACGAGTCTAAATTTGAGGCTCATATTCAAGCTCATATTAGGTTCTCGTTCGGTTCATTATTAGGTTTTTGAACAATTCACGAACGGCTCGTTCCATTTGTGCGCGTTCCATGGGCATTGGGGTTTCCTCCCACCTTAGGGATTTTCCTTGGCAACAACTCTTAAGGTCACTTCACCCTCAAATGTAAGCGTGTGAAACGGCTATAGGGAGGGGTTATCGAAATTAGTGAAAATTAACCAAGGGCTTGTAGCCTAGCGGTTACCTCCTAGTTCTCCCACAAAGGAGACCAAGGTTTGAGCCTCAGCGGAGGCATTTGAAATTTAGGGGTATGAATAGCTTCTAGACCCCCTTTGGACTAACTCACTAACTCCTCCGCTAACCCCTATTGATGTATATCGAATGGCAAAAAAAAAAATCGTAAATGAAAATTTAAATTTAACCAATAGAAATCACGCACTTGGTAGTCTAATTTCAAAGGAATATCGTTTCAATTAGTTTAGGAATCTGATCAACTAACACATTTTCAGGATTTTTTTAATGTTCCATAACAAGAATTGCATTCATATTCTACAAGGTCAAGGGGTTTGGTAATAGAAGCGTGACAACATGTAAATTGTCATTGTCGCCTTGTCGGTAAAAAAAAACTTTGGAACCAGTAGAGTTTCACTCCAATTTTTAACTTCACTTCGGATTTGGAAACGAAACAACGTGCGTAAATTAACTCCAATTTTTAACTTCACTTCGGATTTGGAAACGAAACAACGTGCGTAAATTAAACTGGACATCACGTTATCAAGTAAGAAAAAAAAAATACATAGAAAAACTTGAAGTCTGAAATCACATTTATTTTATTTTATGCTATTAATGAGGAAGGCACAGTAAGCTCTTGTTCCGGTCATACGGGATCTTGAATATATGATTCATACAGTTTGTTTTGTATACTTTAATTCTTTAAACAAGTTTGTAAAAATTAAAGTTAATTAGAGATTTTCAAGTTAGTATGTGAATCACTTTTTTTTTTTTTTTTTCAATAAATGAACAATAAAAAGTTTTCAATTAACTTCATTTTCTTCAATAGTGTTTCACACATTGAGCTCTGAAAAAAAAAATGATACAGATCATATTTTCGAATTTGAGACGACTTATAGAACGGACACGACAGCCTTCGGGCACAGTAGGGCCAGCTAGGCCCCCGTGTCCAGCCTAAAATGTCGTCGTTTCTGTATTCTTTGACAGGGAACCGGTTAAATCGGTTACAGGATTAATAAAAAGGGGGACCACTTGAACATATTTTAAAGAAAATGGATGGGAAAAAGGGAGGAGCCGGTTGCTTGTCGTTTACTTCTTCGATATGTTCTAGGCTTTAAGCAGATCAACCAAACACTCACTTCTTGGCAACTTTTTTATGGCAAAGTGTGTTCTCAAGTCCCTAGATTCACTTTTCAGCCGTGGCCCTATTTTATTTTCTCTTTCATCGACATTTTTAGAAATGCTACTCTACTACATACGTTGTGCGAGATGTATCCGTCAGATTTACTTCAAACACTCGCATAAATGATCCAAGTCGTTCATGAATTCTTAAAATATTTTTTTGAATCACTCCTAAAAAGTTAGCTCATTTGAAAAACTATAAGTGGTTGATCCATCTTCTAATTATTCATTCATAATTTAGGATTCTAAATTTTGACAAAAGTTTGAAAGAAAGTTAAATAATTGAATCAAGTACTTAAAGTTATACGATTGACCTGATTTTTTTTTGATGACTCAAAAAATAATTTTAGAACTAATGGACGGCTTGGATTATTTGTGTGGGTCTTCGAAGTGGGCTCTACGAATCCATCTTGCACAAAGTATGAACTAGAGTAACATTTCTATAAATGTTGATGGGAGAGAAAATAAAATGGGGCCCAGAACTGAAAAGGGGAGTCTCGTGCCTTAAGAACCCAAATGAACACAACCAGTATATGCTTACATGAATGAGCAATATTAATTATTTCCGAAGTACAAAAAA
The DNA here is from genome assembly GCA_963854785.1 of Vaccinium vitis-idaea. Taxonomy (NCBI): domain Eukaryota; kingdom Viridiplantae; phylum Streptophyta; class Magnoliopsida; order Ericales; family Ericaceae; genus Vaccinium; species Vaccinium vitis-idaea. The sequence goes on from OY978216.1 coordinate 37,484,860, forward strand.
AAATCCGCAATATTAGTAGCTACTTATTATTGATTTATTATCCGATCCCGGAAAAATATTACTCTCTCCGTCCCACAAAGTTTGTCACTTTCACTATTCCAGCCCTATGAAAAAATTGATTATTTCTTTTAATCTGTAATATTTTATATAAGCAATATGGATCTCGATGATAGATTTCAATTAGATTTTTTTAACAAAGTTTTGAAAATCACATAAAACGTTATGAATTGAAAGATATAGGCAATTTAAAAATGACACGCACTCCCGAAAGTGTCAAACTTTGCGGGACGGAGGGAGTAATATTTATAAAAGTGGATCAGGTTATCAAATTAGACTTGTGATGGTCAAGGCGAATGGCACTTTATGCAAGTGTTCGATCTAGGTAGACTGAGAAAAACTTATTTATTTCACATAAGACATTTTTTCGGTTTTTCCTTTTAGTTTTTTCTCTTTAGTCTATTTTGTTGACGTTATATATTGTTGGACAGTGCTACCCGTACATGATGGAGGGCACAGAAATTGCACAGATAGCGTTCGGGGACTCACTTTTGGGTCTCACACAAGGGATCCAAACCGTTCATTATTCTTAGAACATTTTTCCGAAGGGCCCCACAAAATTTCAGCTCAATCGGACGGTTAGAAGTGGTTCAACCAAAGCCCCACCATTTCAATCGAAAAGACCCAAAATTGGCTCCCCGAACGCTATCTGTGCCCGCTTTTCTGTACCCGTAGGTTTATCGTCCCCTTCGACTAATCCACCAAACACACTGAAAATAAGTGAAATCACTATTCTTTATTTTTCACTAAGTTTGGAAATGCAGAAATTTATCCCAAAACGCTACAAGTGTTTGTCACTTATGATTTCAAATGTATTACAAAAAAAAAAAAAATGATGATAAATACTCACATCGGCTACAAAAAAAAAAATTTATTATACCATGTGAATATAATACAACCAACCATGTCTAATTATATTGTAATTATAAACTGTGATAAAATTAAAGTGTACATCTAAATCATGAAAATAATGATCCTATTACAAAGAATTAGAATCGGATGTACAGTGATTATTGTTTGAAACCTCACCTCATTTTTTACAAAATTATGATCTATCACGTTTCTAAGTACAATTTATTTGACATAAAAATTTTATGATAATTGTAAAAATAAAAAATAAAAAAAATGTCGAATTTGCATGGTTAATAATTTTGTCTTAATCTCTTCAATATAAAGTGCTTCCTTCAAAAACCAGCCTATAGAACAAACGCAATAGTTTGTTTGTCACAACTCACAAGAAATTATATGACACATGTTTCAGAATCTTTTAATGCAGTTGAAAGAAACTTCTCAAAAAGCCATGGAAAAGATTGTAAAATTTCCCTGGAACTTTTTCTTTTGGGATTGCGCTTCTTATTGCAATTTTTGTTGCTAGATACACGAATCGAACGAGCCAGGCGTGCATGGATTGTTCAAGCTTAATTTGAAGTCCTGATAACGAGCCTTTTCAAGCTTGGCTTAGTTATTAGGAGATCGCAAACGAGTTTTAACTTGAGCCAATCACTAGTCAATCTCGGTAGCATTTTTTTTATGCCACATTATAAGTTGAAACACCCCAAGTAATAACTTCTTCAAGTTCGTTTTAAGCTCAACCAGCTTAAAAACTGTCAAACTTGACATAGGGGTGTTTTGGCTAAATAATCCATTTGTAATATTTTTTTGTGCTGATTCTATTATTTTTGTATTTTTTTTAAGTTTTGCACGGACTTTTGGTTCGTCTCGATAAAAGGAATATAAAAGTCAAAAAATTACTGACCAAAATCTTCAAAGAGTTCACTAAAGATAAAAATAATCCAAAAAAGGGCATACTTTTTGGATTGTAATTGTCTTATTAACAAAAATTTTAGATTGGTTAATAATTTTATAATCTTTAGATTCCTCTCGTCGATCGAAATAATAATTCACAAAATTAATGCAAAACCAATAAATTCAAATAAAATTTGAATACAAAATAATAAGCTGACCTAATTATTTAGCCAATATACCCTCTAACAAATCATCTAAAAAAAATTAATTAAAATAAAAACTTGAACATAAGTAATCTGATTCGTTTATCAACCTGTAAAGCAAGTGGTGGCTAACTCATGCGGTAGAGCTTTTGGATCCCCCACAATGCATCCTGAGATCGAGTTTCATTCCCCCTTCTCCCATGTATTAGATTAAGAATGACGAATGAAAAAAAAAAAACTGTAAAAAAATAATCAGACTTAATTATTTAACAAACTTTTGTGTTGACATCTGCAAAATCCGGCCAAATTGTACATTGAAAAGCAAAAGTCCAAGTGGACCCCACAAAACTAAACAAATGCTAGAATTAGAGACAAGTGGTTGGCTTTGGTATCGAAAATGGATGGAAAGAGACCACCTAACCCATCTGATTCGGCAAGTTGGGGGCAGTCTGCTTAGGTTGGTTAGGAATAAAATTCAACTCTTTGTTGAAAGCAAAATTTTGTTCTGCCTAACTATTTATTTTTGCACTCACTAGGACCCTCTCCTACAAATACTTTCTTTTACTGGCATCAACATGTTCTATGCACAACAATTTAAAGGAAAAAAAAAAATGAAATACGTAAAATAGATTTCAAGAAAGTTTTTTCTATTTGACATAGGGGAATCGAGATAAATAGGTACATAGATTAATCCCTAACTAATAGGATTTTTTTCAAATTTCAAGTTTTGTTTTTTTTGTCATTCGTCATTCCTAAACTACTAAATTGGGGGAGGGAGGAATGTGACTCATTCCCGGGATGCAGTGTGGGGCATCCAAGAACTCTACCGCATGAGCTAGCCACCACTTGCAAGTTATCTTATTGTTTGGAGAAATTGGATTTCAAAATAGTTAAAACATAATTGAAGTTAAAAAATTTAGCTTACGCCAATTGTTGAACTCAGTGGGCTTCTCACGAAAACACCTTGCAATGCTAATAGATGATCTTTCGATGTTTTAAAATGGATCAAGGCAATAGCCTATATTAGTAACTTAAGCCTTTTATTTAGTAGATTATATAGAAATAAATTCATGTAAGATATGGTAAAAGACCGAATATAATTATATGTTTCTTATGAGAGAAATGAGCTATCAAAAATTTTTAAAAAGTGGTTTTTGTGCATGTGCTAAACATTTGAATATCATCCATTTAAAATGACAATGAGGAAGTAAAACAAAACACTCATTATTATAGGCGATCAGTAAATAACAACAGAGCACCAACAATTAAAACAACAACAACGACGACAAATTGTTTTTAATGAAACAAGACACGAGAAATTCAAGTCTCGAAACAACTACATCTACCATGTCATATAGAACCTTAAAATAAACATAACTACGACTCCTAGAACTCCACCTCTCCTCTTTCATTACTTACTGGTATTTTTCAAGAAAATCAATTCTCCCGGCTGCCAGGAGCTTTGGTGGGTGGCAGCGAAGGAAGGATGTTTTGCATTTTGAAGTAGGGATAAGTTTAGGGTTTTCTGGTTTGGACTTTGATTGTAAGATTTGGGCTTGCTAGGCCTTTGAGTGTTTTATTTTCGTTGTCTTGTTCTATCTGAGCATTTTAGGCCCACAAGTGTTTGGACTTTTCTCTCATGTGAATTTTTCAACTTTTGGTTGGAACCCCCTTCCTCCTTAATAAAATATTTTTATTGCCGATCAAAAGAAAAAAGAAAATCAATTCTCCTTCAGATCAACCATTCTCCTTGTTGTTGTTGTTGTTGTTGTTGTTGTACGTGGGTGTGGGTAAAAAGGAGGAGCGGGCTCTGGAGGAGTGATTTAGGGCACGTGTTAATTTGGGAGGAAAAAATAATTGTAAATTGTAGAAAATTAGGATTGGGGATTTGGAGGATTTTTGTAGGCAAAACACATTTCTATATGAAATTATTGGAAAAACGCATTTTAAGTACTTATTTCAGTTAGCGGAACGGAGTAATTGACTACTAATTCATACATATTCAACACAATTTATTACTTATTGTTAAATTTTCTCTATTTTAGCTTGATAATTTATTTCTTTACATAAGTTTATGGAAAATGCTAATGTGTGCCCAATAGGCACACGTTAAGGTTAAAAAAAATTATTTAAATGTGTAAAAGTGTATTGAAATGTGTAAAAAAATGTATTAGAGTATGTGTTTATTTTATTTATTTGTGTAATTATTGTGTGTCCATCCACCAAAAATAAAAATAATCAACACCGAACAAAAAATGCCCCTAGTAACACAAAAAGAGTAGCCCATAACTGTTCTTGTCTCGGAAGCCTAGTCACCGAGTAAATATACCTCCCGAATTGTACTCCATTTGGTGGGTCCCCAGGTTAATCTTGTCCCGGTTCTGCGAATTTTAACCCCAAAAGGGCCAAAACAACCTCATTCCCTTACTCCAAAAAGCTAAAAAAAAGTCCATTCATTCCACTGGAGGTGTTCCGCTAAAGTAGTTTTTTGAATAAATTAGTTTTTTACAGTTTTTTATGTAATGTATTGTGAGAGAATGTGACTTGTCTTGGTTTTTGGGAAAAAAAATTGTTTTTTATTAGTGGAATACCCCTAACTTTACTTAACTTATTCACTTTTTTTATTTTTCATGTTTTTGAGGCAGACCATTTTTTTACAAGACATCATATAAAAAAGCCAAAAAACAAAAACAAAAAAGCCAATATGTTAGTGGAACAATCTACTTCGTAGGCTCCATTCCACTAAAAATAAATCAGCTTATTTGTAAGCCAAAAACCAACCTCATTCCTCTAACTCAAAAAAAGTCAAAATAAAAGCCAACACATTCCATTTCCACTAACTTTTAGTTTTTTCACTTTTCATGTTAGACAAGTTATTCTCTTATAAACATTAACTGAAAAAGTCAAAAAACCAAAAAAAAGCCTAGTCTAAGAGAAACAACCTAACTTAATCTTGTACACAAAAAAGGATCTTAATTACTCTTTGACCGATTAAAGAGCTTTCTTATCGGTCAAAGAGTAAATAAAATCCAGACCTTCGAAAATATTTTTGGAAGGTCAAGATGCATCATATGTGCACGAACATGCGTGTACATCACTTTTTCGATATAAATTACATTTCCTTACTGCTAAAAAAAAAAATTTTGAAGAACACTAAATTACCATTTGAGTCTATTTTGCCCAAAGCAGAGAGGCCAAACCAAAGGTAACTGCAAACTAGAGAACACAATCCTGTCCCTTAGGCCCCGTTCCACTAAGGGAGTTTTGTTTTAAAACTAACTTGGTTTTTGTGTTCACACCTTTTTTTGTGATTTATTGTGAGAAGATGACCTGTCTTGGTTTTTGGAAAAAACTTCAAAAACAAGTTAGTGGAACACCTCCCAAGCAAGAACAGTTACATTCTGACTGTATCATCATTCGAGTTAAAATTTCAAACCTAATTTAATAGTAGCACGAATTTGAGTCGAGGTGAGGTGAGTTTTAAGGAGATTTTCGGATAAATTTCTGCTTCAGTTGGGGCTTTAGCCAAGGGCATCCTTATCAGTCTCACAAAAAAAAACATCAAATTTTACCTCAAAAAACACCTTTTATAAATTGTAATAATCCGAAATTTTTAATAAAATTTCGGATTATTTAATTTCGTTATTTAATTTCTAATTGCACTTAGGACCCTTAATTTGCAATTACTACGGTTTATACCCTAATACTTCCTAATTGCTACAAATTCGACCTTAAGGCACGTTTACTTTTTAATCGCGAGCATTACATTTTTATAAATTCATTTCATACATAATTATACACTTTTATACACATACACAAGCAATACTAGTACACATACACACATATGTGTATACATATACTTTATACATCATCCTACACTACCCAACCACCACCAACCATCACCAATACGACACTCTACCTCCTCCCATCAGCCAAAATCAGTCCCCTTGACTGCCATACACTCCACCACCCTCCCCCATCACTTCCTAACCCATTATGGTACTTCTTTCACCCATCCTACACTCCAAACTCCACCCAAAACTCATTTTATACTCCCTAAACCCCAAAATTCGTCCAGAACAGCTAATGCCCCTCTCATTCACTCTCTTCCTCCTCCAAACTCTCCCAAGAACTCCCAAACCAAGAACACAAAGCCCCATTAACATCCTTCAAGTTCTAGAGTGAGAAAAGTCAAGAAAATTGGGTTTTCACTTCAAAATATAAACCAAAAGCTCCCACCTCTCATCTTCCACTTCAAGATCATCCAACACACTCCAAGGTACCCACATTTCACCACCAAAGCCAGCCAAGGCCGGTCAAAGAGCTCCCTCCACCGGTTTTTCGCAAAAACCCATTTTTCGCCAAATCTTCGCAAAACAAGGTAGAAACTCGTACCCAACCTATTCCAAGCTTTTGAATGAGTTAGAATAGTCTAGGAGTAGTTTATAGTTGATGGGTTAAAGCCCCAAGTCAAGGGTTTCACGAAACCCGAGCCAAAACACGATGTACCCTTTTGACCCGAAACTTTATTTTCGTGCTTAGTAAACTCTAGATTCATTGTGGTTCATGTTGTTAATTATTCCAAGAATGTTTAATACTTTACTAACTGTTTATATGAGTTTCTCCATGAATTTATTGTGCTTAACCTTGTTCTTGATCGTTGCGTTAAAGTTAGGGGTTTAAAGTGTAATTTTATGAAATTTGGTGTGCGTACTTGTGTATTATTTACGAAACCTATTTTTATCAACTAAGTGTCACTACTTTAGGAGTGTAACGAAATGACCAGAATGCCCTTCGTGTGTAAAATGACCATTTTGCCTTTGTGTGTGTAAATTACATAATGTGTAGTTTTGTACTTAATAAAAAAATCAAGGAATTGCATTTTATAACAAGTTAGGACTTTATTAACTAAAATAAAGTATTTTTACGTATTTACCCTTGTCGTTGGAAAATTACCTTTTTGCCCTTATATTATGTTTATTTACAAAAAGGCCCCCAGAGTTCGTAAATTTCACTAAGGACCCTAGAGTCGTGAAATTATGTTGGACACCCTTGTACTTACTTAAAATGACGTTGGTGACCCTTAATTTCTTTAAATTACTTTTTGACCCCAATAGTTTAGTAAATTACGTTTTGGTCCTTGTAGTTTGAATTTTTTACGTTTAGACCCCTGGTTTTCGATTACTAGAATTTTGTGAACTTGTGAATCGTTTTATTTGATTTTGTGACCCTTAGAATATTGTTATTGCTTTGCTTCTACTGTTAAGTGCACTTTCCATAAACGTGTTGAATGTTAGAATGGACAACTAAGTTCCCGGGTTGGGTGATCGTACACGGATATCACATAGACGATGAGGTTAATGGAAAAGTGAATTTGAATTGATTGATGGTGAGTTACCCCGAGATTGTTGTTGAATGACAGTTCCACCAAGTGATTTGTTTCGGAGGATTGTTTGGCAGTCTGCCTTGATTTCGAAACCCTAGGATGTGACACTCTGTGATTTGCTTCATTTGAATTCTGAGGCGTTATAAGGGTGGAAGTATTATAAACCAGTTTCGGTTATATACCTACAGGACCTGACAGTTACCATATGTAGCCCAGTGGTACAGTTTCGTCCCTGGGAAATTCATCCTTGCGAGGCGGCTGACGGCTGGATTAAGTACGTAACTTATACCTTCCGTCGGGGGCCTCGAGTGAAGGGCAAGCAAGGGGGGAGTAAATCACAGTTTGATCATAGTCCTTAGTGGTTAACCGGGAGGAAAGTTCTCTAGGTTGAGAACTTAGATGAATATGTAAGTTAATGACTAGTAATGAAATCAGTTATGTGTTTATTTTCTGTTTTACGATTTATTTCCTGCTTATTCCTTTAATTACTGCTTTTCAATCATATATGTTGTACTTGTATGTTAAGCAAGGGTTGGGAGGGTTAGAGTAACTATTGAGTGATTTATCGCTCACGGTGTTACACTTTGTGTGACCCTGGTATAATACTATGATGTTGCTTCGCGACTTGGAGGTATTATGCCAGACTGTGATCAAGCAGGTACTGTTGGCGTCGAAGGAGACGGTTATTTCGGAGCCGAGGGTTTTCCGGCAGACCAGGCTCAGGAGGAGCCGTGGAATCCAGAGTTGAACCTTAATCTGTAGAACCCACCCCTTTATTTTTAATGTTGGATCTGTAATATTAATTTCTCAAACCGTACTAAGTATTTTGTAATGGGTTGCACTTCACGTTTTCCAACGTGTACTCTGATGGAAACTCTTTTTATTAAATTAATCCTAATTAGTTGTCTTAGCTAATGCTTCCGAAAATCGGGGCGTTACATAAATTAGCAAGCTACTTTATCAAAAACTCACAAAATCAAAGTCTCTATTCCAACCTTGCCCCTATTTTTCTATTCAATAATCTCACTAGTGTGCAACCACACAGGATTTTTTTCCCATTGTTTTTTGCCAAACCCATCTCTCTCTCTCTCTCTCTCTCTCTCTCTCTCTCTCTCTCTCTCTCTCTCTCTCCCCATTCCAAACCCAGACCTCCATCTCCGATCACCCCACCCCATCGCCTCTCTCTCTCTCTCTCTCTCTCTCTGATCAATCCACCCCACCCCACCGCCTCTCTATCCATCACAGATCTAGAAATTAATCCGACATGAGAAAATTAGGTAAACAATCCAGTTGGCCAATCAACTGCATTTCCCGTCACTGTGTGATTTCCAGAAATTAATCCGACCACTGTGTGATATCCGACCAATTTTTCGGCGAGCATCAGGTAAACAATCCGGCATGAGAAAATGATGTTGTTACTGTGCTAGCATGAGAAATTAGTAGAATAAAGGAAAGTAAGTGAACAGTAGGTACTCAGATTTGTTAAGTTACTGTTCATCCCCTAAAACTTTGAGTTAATTTGTGTCGCCTGATTTTGAGCAATTTTTTCTCTTTCACTCTCTAGTCTAGCTTTTATAGGCATTTGTGTCGCCTGATACTGATGCTTAAAGCATCAATATCAACCTCTCTACTTTAACGTAGAAAGCAAACTCCTCCAAAATCTCAAAAACCAGCCTCACTAAACGAACTCACCAATTTAAAGCTTTCTTAACTTTGCTATAGTAACTTAACAAATTTGGTGACTTACTGTTCACTCACCAAAAGAGGAGGAAAGAGAGAAGAGTAAAAGTTTGAATAAAGAGTCTGATTCTGTGAGTTTTTGATAAAGTGATTTGCTAAAGTTTGAATAGAAAGTCTGATTTTATGAATTTTTTTAAAAGTGACTTGCTAAATTTTAAAGCAGTTTTTGAGGTTAAATTTAGTGTTTTTTTGTGTGTGTGTGTCATAAGGATGCCCAAGGGGGTTTTTCTTGGATGTTTGGGCTAACCAAAAGGGCAGAGAGGTGCACTTAAGAGGTGTAAATGGGATTGGACCCTCATGACATAGTTAGAGACAAATACAACATGACATGACAAGGTGTTTACTGCCATGACACGAATTTAACACTTATAAGCATGCCGAATTGGACCGCCATTTTGGTACATGTCGTACGGGCACCTTGCTCATAAAGAATACTATTCCTACGTAGGTATTGGGAGAGCCATCATTCCACACAAAACCAAATGCCTGCCTCCAACATTACCAGAGATAGTTCCAGTGGTAAAGAGATCCCAATAATCGAATCTTCGAAATCCGTCAGATCAATCAAAGCCAAATGGATAATAAGTTGCTATCGATTCGGCTAAGTTTTTCGTTTGATTTTAGCAACTCAGTTGCTAAAATTATGGTTGATTTTAACAAATAAGTTCATCAGGTGCTAAAATCATGGTCTCTTTTAGCTAAAACCAACCATGATTTTAGTACTTGGTGAACTCATTTGCTAAAATCAAACAAAAATAAATTCTTCTCCAAATGGATCTCAAGAATAACTCCAGTTTGCCGACAACATAGGACAGAGAGAGACTCCATGGGTTCCCAGAATACTTCAAAACCTGTAAAACCTTTCATCAACAAAGTAGCCAAAAACTAAAATCCTCGACGCGCAGTTGTAAACTCTCCTACATTGAGTTTCACGACTACAAAACCCGGTTTAGCGAAAAATAACAATGTTTGGGAGATATAACCTCCTCCGAATTTTGGCTATTCAAACCGAGTAAAAATTGCACCGGAACACAATCTTAAAAAATAGAGCTCCAAAAACAGATTTTCATCACCATCTAAATAAATAAGAAGGGTTGAGCAACGTTGATGATCTCAAATTAGCCTCCGCCGGATCCGTACTTTTTTCCAAACACGATCACCTGGAGCTTGTCGTAACCAGCAAGCACACCAGCGCCAGCAATGGCACGGAGGATGTTGGCACCAGCACCCTTGAACAGAGATTTGGGGCCCTCATTCTTCAGGATCTGAGAGAAGGCATCAAACGAGCCCTTGTACTTGACGGCTTCACCGGAGGTCATCATCATTCTTCTGCGGACTGTGTCAATTGGGTAGGAAGCAAGGCCAGCACCATTTGTGATTACCCAACCAAGAGCAAAGCTAGCAAAGAAACTATCCTGAAATTACCATCAAAACACACAATTGCTTGCATCAAAGAGGAAGTAGCAGAATTCCATAAAGCAAGATGAAGCCACAGAATGATTTACTAACCTGCAATTTACCAGTGAGGACCACAGGCTTAATAGAATCATACAGTCCAAAGTACAGTCCACGATAAACGATGATACCGACACATGAAATGTTGAAACCACGGTAAAGACCAGCAATACCATCTGATGCAATTGTCTTCTTGTAGACATCAATCAAGCCATTGAACTGCCGCTCTCCTCCTTTCTTGGCGGCCTTGGCATCATTAGCAAGACGGGTTCTGGCATAATCAAGGGAATACACAAAGAAAAGGGATGAAGCACCAGCAGCACCACCAGATGCCAGGTTACCAGCAAACCATTTCCAGTAGCCATCGCGGTCTTTCTTGAAGTTGAAAAGCCTCTTAAAGTAATCCTTGAACGCAAAGTTCAGGGCCTGTGGGAAAGTTCAGAGAGTAATAAGCAGGTAGTCCCTCTCGCACATCTAACTAGTGTACATCTACGCTGACATCTATAAGGAGTATATAATATACTAGGAAAGAAACACCAATTTTGGTGAGGCCGGCCAGACAGACATTTCAGTTTCCTAAAATAACCTGACTGCCAAACAACATTACGGACAGATTTGATTTTAACACAAGGTAATAAGATGGAAACTAAAATCAGAATCGAATCCATCAGGATAACCGCCTCACAAACCAACGCATCCACTAGTAGAAAAGTAAATGCAGTTATATTAACAACACCAGCCAAATCGTCCCTGTCCCTCTTCCCGTATTAGCTGAGTAGGTCCATTTCTTAATTCAAAAGAGGTTTGGTTCTACACAACGCGATTGACAACACCAAACCAGAAACTGTATCACCGGGAATCCTATTAAAATGTCATTCTATGCACTTAAGTTTGCAGACAACCAAAAAGTTAATACATCTATATATTTGCCAACGTTCTCAAGTCATAGAATTTTTTCCAATAAAAGTTATGATTCTGTGTAGGGGCCCTCTTCCCACAAAGGTTCTCACAAACCAGTGTCCACACTAGCCTCAGCCGCTAAGAGGACTCATCCGCTGGGCGCTAGGTGGACTCACCGGCTAGGCGTACTGGTTCGCTAGGCGCTAGGCGGATGAGTGCGCTAGGCGGGTTCATCAGTCGGGCCGAGCCGGGTGCTCCTTGCCGAACGGACAATTGTCGATCCGAGCGCTCCTTGCCGAACCGGGTGCTCCATGCCGAACGGACCCTTGTCGATCCGAGCGCTCCTCGCCGAAGCAGGCACCCCTTGTTAATCCGAGCACTCCCAGCCAATCCGAGCGCTCTTTCCCGAACCGAGCACCCTTTTACGAACCGATGGGTTCCGAAGGGTCCCTATCACGCGTGCCTGACATATCAGATGTGATATTAGGTGGCGTGTGTCAGGCGGCATGTCAGGTGGCGTGTGTCAGGCGGCATGTCAGGTGGCGTGCTGCAAAAGTCGTGACAGGTGACAGGAGCGACGTCATCCGAAGCGACAGGGTGCAGGCAGCGCGCTGTCCGGGCCACGTGATTTTGCCTAGGGAACCGATGGCGCGTGAGGCGCGTGGAGGGCTCGGAGCCCAACCAACTCCTTGCCTATAAAAGGCATACTCCCCCAACCTGAAGGGGGACGAAATTTTCACAATGTTCAACCCTTCTCTCTCACTTTCTCTCTCTAGAAACTCTGAAGCTCTTGCTTCCATTATTCTTCTCCCTCAGTCGCTGACTTTACCATCGGAGTGCCTTCCCGACCACCACCGTCCAGGCCAGACACTAACGGGTTGCTCCCCTGTGCAGGTTCTCCCTTCCGGCGTGCTCCAAGGACTCAGGTTCTCCTTTTCGGCGTGCTCTAAGGACTAAGGTCCTCCCCTCCGGCGTGCTCCAAGGAAGCAGGCCCCCTTCTCAGGCGTGCTTCTAGGGCTCCGGTCTCCATCTCAGGCGTGCTCTAAGGCTCCAGTGAGGTTCAGACAGTTCTCCTCCCTCCGTACCACACCAGACAACCAAAAGAGGTCATTCCGGTCATCTTCTCTGGCGAACTTACCGGGTGTCAGGCGAGGCTAGGTGGAGTCCTCACGCAAACCAGAGGCTAAGAGAAGGCCTTAAGAGGAAGGACCAAACAAGAGCGCTCAGATGGAGCGCTAGGCGAAGGCCCTAGGCAAGGTTCATCCTAGCCCCTCGGCTAGGCAAGAGCGCTTGGATGGAGCGCTAGGCGAAGGCCCTAGGCAAGGTTCATCCTAGCCCCTCGGCTAGGGAAGAGCGCTCGGATGGAGCGCTAGGCAAAAGGACCCAGGCGGAGCCTTCAGGCGGCTCGAGAGGTTCACGAAAGGTTCACCCCGGAATCGACTCCCCTCCATTCTGCATGCTCATTATGGCTAGTAGCTATAATTGAGACAGACCAAAAAAGGAGAAAAACCGACCTGAGTGGGGAAATAACGGATGACAGTAGCCATGTTCCCTCTCCACAATGATCCAAACCCTTCCTCTTTAATTGTTCGCCCGAAGCAATCTCCAATACCCTTGTAGGGCTCAGAAAGTCGACCAAATTTAATCATCTCATCCTGGTTTTGGATCAAAAGCTTCACACGCTCAATCGGAGCGGCAACAGTTTTGGACACAGCAGCTGAAACTCCACCCATAAGAAAATCAATAGCAAAGGCAGCCGGGTCTTTCTTAGAGGGAGCTTGGACAAACACAGGTGAAGCATTTGCAGCAACCAACGACAAGTCATTGGTAGCTCCACACGTTTGGGTCCTGGGATACTGAAGCACAACATTTGAGAAATTCCCATACAAGAACTGTCTCTGGTAAAGAGTAGGCTTCTGATAGTTCCCATAGCGCATTTGAGCATTGGAACTCAGAGGTAGCTGGCCAGCTACCTTCTGAACGACGGTTGGGTGCTGATACTCATCAGCCATTATGCCTTGCAAATCAGAACTCCTGCAGTTCTCATGCAAAGCATAAGGTTAGTAAAAGCATCTACTTGAGCAAAATAGAGCCTGAGAGCTCTTAGATATAATCACATTTCTCCTAGAACAGCACTACACCTAGACTAGGAAAAGTAGTTTATCCTATGTAGCACCGACACGGAAACACGACACCACACAGACACGACACCGACACTCTGACACGTAAATCTCAAAAAATTGGAGGACACAACACGTTGGGGATACGTGTTAAAAATATTAATTAAATCTCAAAAAAGACTATATATAAATATGTAACACCATATGTACCTTAGAATATTATTTATTCTCATATCATTCACAAAAATATTCCAACAAAAAGCTTTTCACCATCAACGTGTCTCCATAATTAATAAACCATCATTTATAATACAAAAAACCAAGACTTTTCTAGGCATTTTAACAAGTGTCTACTAGTTTGTTTAACACCCCGTCATTAATTTGTCACACACTGGTAGTGTGTGTGAGCACTACATATTTATGTAAGTGTCTGTGTATTTGGGACCCGGGAACCCTACTGCCGAAGGAGGTCAGCAGGGCCTGCCGACCTCCATCCGGCCTTCCAAACGTGTTTCGAACAGCCCAGATTTGAGGAGTTAAATTATCGGGTTAAAATATTGAGGGATGTTTTGGGTACTTCAACCCGATAATTTAAATATGGACCGTCCAAAACATGTTCGGACGGCCAGATGTTTGGATGGCAGGATGGGAGGTTGGCAGGCCCTACTGCCGTTGGGAGGTAAGCAGGGCTCTGAATTCGTGTATTTGGGTGTCTAGTTTGGGTGTTGTCCTAGACTTTTTGTACTGTAGAACTAATTATTAGTTGTGTCTTCCTGGCACACAATAGGCAAACAAACAAAAAAAATATTTCAGTGCATTTTTACATTTTTCAATACGTTTATACCTACTTTTATACTCCATCCGTCCCAATTTTATGGTTCCAATAAATAGCACTTTTTCATTTCCCAAAAAGATTATCCATCCCAATTTGATTTTAATGTGAAATAAATGATGAATTTATTTTTTTACCCTTACTTTTTTGAAAGTAAGTATATGTAATGATGATGTTTTGAAAGATAAATAAGGAAAGAAAAATTATGGCACGTGTGATGATTACGCTGCCCCAATAAGTTTTAATCCTCAAAAGGGACCATAAAATTGGGACGGAAAAAATACACTTTTCATATATTTTAACACACTTTTTCAACTTTAATGTAAGCCCACTGGACATGCGTTAGCATTTTCCTTATTGGTTTGCAAACACAAACAGAAAGGGTCTCGTGTCATAGTCCGAAAGCTTTACATTTTGGTGATGTAGGATAGAGATTAGAGGCTACGATGTGCAAGATCAGTTGATGTGATTAAAAAAAAAAAGTATATCCAATCCCTGTTTTGAATTGCCATATTAAAGTTAGTTTGTGAGAGGGACAAATTAACACCATTGGATATGGAAAATGAAGGGTTGGGATTCAATCTCAAGCAGGGAAGGAGTAAGAAATTTCACTATTCAGGAGCAAATATTTTTTCTAGAACACTTTATAGAGGCGAGCCTATATAATTCATAAAATAAAAAATATATATTTATATATAATACTAGAGGTTTTATTTTTTTTTCTTGCAGGGGCGATTGCCCCTATAGCCCCCTCTGGCTCCATCCCTAATCTCAAGAGAACTCGCCCTAATGAACAAGCTGATATACGTGGCTCTTAGCCCAGATGCACTCCTTGACTTTCAATGTAGAGGTGGATTCGAATCTATGAAAATACTTTGAACTATATATTTATTTGTTGAGAAAAACTTATTTACGGCTCATCTGTAAATAAGTCAAATGCAACACCCAATGATTCTTCTCCAAGTCAGTTAAAGTGGACCCAGAGAGGACAAAGGACAGTGTAGCTGTTGCTACCTAGGCACCCTGTTTGGATGAGGGAGTAGGCACCCGGATTTGGGTTCCACCCGGATATGTAATCCCGGGCCCACCCTAATACCTCATTTGGATACAAAATGTGCCTTGGATTTGAAACATTGTTGGGAGTATATATCGGGCTGCAGCTGGATTTACCAATGAAAGGCCTGACCCTGTCGTTGGCTAACGAGGGTCGATTTGGGTTTTTCTATGCCATTTCTACCCCTCCAAATCCAAGTGATTTGGGTTTTTCTCTGCGTACGATCCATTTTTCTGTGGGTTTCAACAAAGAAGAGAGAGAGGCGACGAAGAAGTCGATCGGTTTGCTCATCTTCATCAACTCGATTTCAACCTATTTCAGGTATGAAAACAAACCATTTTCGATCTGTTTGAAGTTGTTTCTTCGAAACCCATGTGGGTTGTGATTCGAAAAACCAGTTTTTTGGATCGATTGGAGGTGTTGGACTTGATTTTGTTCCCTAATTGAAGTTGTTTGTTAGAAACCCATGGGGATTGTGATTCGAAAACCCAGTGTGTAGGATCAATTGGGGGTTTTGGACTTCATTTTGTGCCCTAATTGATGTTGTTTGTTACAAACCCATATGGGAGTTGAGATTCAAAAACCCAGTCTGTTTAGATCTGATTGGTGGTTTTGGAGTTGATTTTTGCCGTAAATGATGTTGTTTGTTCGAAACCCACATAAAAAATGATTACAAAACCTAGTTTATTGGATCTGATTTGGGGTTTGAGTCTGATTTTTTGCCCTAAATAATGGTGGGTAATGATCTGCCCTAATTTGTTCATTATACAGTGTGCTTCTAATTTGTGCCCTAAATGATGGTGGTTTGAGTGTGTTCTGCTCTAATTTGGGGCTTTTTTAGTTGGCCTAATATGTCATTGTGATTCGATTTTTGAGGTGTGAATGATGTTTTGTAATTATTTATTTTTTACGGGATTGATTGTTTGCATGCATTTGTTTTTAGAGATTGCCCTAATTTCTTAGTAAGGTTAAAATCGACAAATGTTTGGCCTTATTTGCTGAATTTAAATCGATTTGGGATACCCCCCTAATTTCGTAAGATGTAGTTTTCGAAAATAGATGGCAAGACCTAACGAACCGTGAACAAAGGAAGAAGGCAAAACGTAATGCTTTGGTAGCAATCGTATGTTTCATGAGACTCTCATGCTATACATGTTAATTAAGAACTTGATGGACGAAAGGATTCGATGAAGGCCCCGACTTCGTTTGAACCGTAATGTCTACCAAAACCAAGTAGATGCCCTTAATAGGTTAGTACGTGGTGATGACAAAAATTGCCACGACCAATTGAGGGTAAATAGGCATGCATTCATGAGGTTGTGTCATTTACTAGAGGAATGAGGCTTACAAAACTCTAGGAACGTCACAGTCGTTGAGAAAGTTGCTATTTTCTTGTGGATTCTCGCACACCATAACAAGAATAGGCCAATGAAGTTCCATTCCATGCGGTCCAGGGAAACAGTTAGTAGGCATTTCAACGCAGTTTTGTTGGCGGTCTTGCGACTATACAATCAATTGTAGTATCATCCCCAACCTGTTCCCGCTAATGAGCCGGATAGTAGGTGAAAGTGGTTTGAGGTAAACTCACTTACCTAATTACATATAAATGTTTCCACTTCACTTTCTACCTTATTTTAAACATAATAGTACTGAAATCTTTGCGTAATAGAATTGCCTAGGGGCTTTAGATGGTAACTTTGTACCTGTCATGCCAGCAGCGGAAGACAAGGCACGATATAGGTCAAGGAAGGGAGATTACGCAACAAATGCCTTAGGAGTTTGTAGTCGAAACCTAAGATTCATTTACGCGTTGTCTGGTTGGGAAGGATCGTCACAGACTCGAGAGTCCTTCGCAACGCGTTGATAAGGCCACATGAGTTGAGAATTCCACAGGGTACGTCACTATAATAACCTTGATTTACATAACATAATACCTCCACACTTTTTCCAACGTAATCACATAGAAGTCAATGCGTTTTGTAGGTCGTTACTACCTCGTCGATGCCGGTTACACAAATGGGTCGAGATTGTTAGCCCCGTATAGGGGTCAACGATACTACATTAACATTTGGAGGCAAGGTCACCAACCCCAAAGCCGGGAGGAGTATTTCAACATGAAGCACTCAACTGCTCAAAATAAGATTGAGAGATGTTTCGGGGTGTTGAAGATGAGATTTGCAATATTGCGATCTTGTTCTTACTATCACATCAGAACTCAATGTCGCATAGTCACAGCCTGTTGCCTTCTCCACAACCTTATCAAGCGTGAAATGGAAGTTGATCCCATTGAACAACAATACACTGCTTGGGAACAGGCCAATGTACATATAGTCCCACCAGATGAGTACATTGACACCATCGAGCCAACCAACCAATGGACCCAAATGAGAGATAACTTGGCAACTCAAATGTACAACCATTGGTTAGCTAATGGGCCGGCTGGGAAGTAGTTATAAGTTTTATCATTTTAATGACTATTGTGGTGTAATCTTATTCATAGACATGTTATCCATGTAATGACTATTGTGTGTGGATTTTATGCCGTTCTATTCAATTACTTATTCGATTATGTGATATTTGTTACTAAAGTTTCTTGTTAAAATAAATAAATCAAATTACAAACAGCAGCTTATTGGACCAAATGGATTCCCAACAAACTTCCAAATCTAAGCGATCAAAGGGCAAGGGGAAGAAACAGGCCAATGATGGGAATGAAAAGGAGAAACAAAGCCAAAGGTTTTGGACTTTGAAGAAGGAGGAAGCCCTCCTTCTATGCATGGTTGAAGAGTTCAAAGATGGGCACAAATGGAAAGCCGAAAACTGCTTCAAGTCGGGCTCTTTCGGGGCAGTGGAGATTTTACTCCACAAGATGTTGCCCGGGACAATCATAAGAGCTACCCCAAACATACAGTCCAAGGTTAAGAATTGGAAGGAGAAGTATGGGTTGCTTGCCGATATGCAAAGGCTAAGCGGTTTTAGATGGAACCATGACACTAATTCCGTCGTCGTGGATTCGCCAGATGTGTGGGACGAATACGTGAAGGTAACTTTTCCCACCTTTCATTTATATGTCGGCCACGATTGTTAGTGTTTACTCAATGAAATTGTATGTTTTTAACATGTGCAGTTCCACCCCAAAGCCAATGGGATGAATGGGAAGGCCTTCCCCATGTTCCCACAGTGACAAATTTTATTTGGGAAAGATAGGGCAACTGATGAAATGGCGGAGGATCTGGCTGAAATTCGTGACGATGGTTTGGAAGAAGAAATCGAACAAGCCGTCCACGACGGATCCTTTGTTGGCACCAATGATTGCTACACGCCACGGTTTGCCAATGGTGACTTTGTGTTTGGAGGTGGTAGCTTCATAGACCTATCCGGAGGTGGTTCACCAGCCGCAAATCCCAGCATTCCCACTAGCAATGCCAATGCCACCACTCCCAATGCTTCCATTGTAAATCCCCCGGCCAAGAAGGTTAAGAATATGTCAAAGGCCGAGGCAAAACAAGCGGCACTTAATGATGCCTTTGGCAGTTACATGGCAAAGAGCAAAGAGGTCATGGTGAAGCTTGTTGATGCGGTAGGCTTCGAGCAAAGACTTTCCTATAGAAGAGGTGGAGTGTTTGGCCAACTTGAAAAGCTTAACCTAGATGTGGACGATATGTTAACCGCCAATGCAATGATTTTGGCACCGGATAAAAAAGTTGACGAGTTCTATAGCGTCCCGAAACAATATTGGCAACATTGGGTCAGGATGTTGTTGCAAGGAAAGCTAGCTCCAAAAACCACGTAGTTGGTTTATTACAAGGGTGGAGTCCACAACACGGGGTAGGCTTGGGTTTTTTTTTTTTTACAACAGGTTGTGGTTCAACAAAACATTTGTACAATCTTCAAAGTCAGTTCTAATATCGCCATTATCACGCTCTCATGTCAGCATATGAGCTTCTTGAGAACAATCACAACCGTCTTCTCTCATAGCATTGGTTTCCTCGATTGACTGCTCACAACGAACCGCTCTAGCAAGCTTTCCAAACTTAACATCGTTAATGCAGTGTTTCTCGGCACATCTTCCCTTGGGTTTTGCTTTCACAAGGCAGCTCTTGAGTCTCTATGATCATCTAAGATAATCCAACTTTTGAGTTTTGAGTTCCGGACAGTATCGGAGGACGGTTGGGAATGCCTCGCAAAGAACCCGCCACAACGGGGAGTTGAACAGCAGGACAGTCGGTAACAACAGGACAATCGGTAACAACAGGACAGTCGGTAGCATCACTTCTACAAAGCCTTACACGAGGGCTTACGCACTTCACTTGCTAGGGTCCCATGAATCAAATGTCGCCTCTTGTTATCCTACCTTCAGAGCTACCTACCCCATTTTATATCTTCACTTGAGTGAGTCATGGGGGCCACTCCAGCATGGGGGACTAAACGCTTTCTTAAGGTTGCTTGCAATACGAGAAGAGTCCTCTCTTTATGGATGACTGTAATAGCTCTAACTAATTCTAACTATTCGTATGTTGTGTGTGTAGACCAATGATGATTGGCCCCATATGTAAGACATTAGGGCAAACTCTACTTTTGGTTAAGTATAACGTACTACTTTATTGTTACTCCGTATTCATGAATTACTCTAATATTTCAGGTTTTAATGGTGATGATGAAATTAGGGCATAAAATTTTTGAGGAAGCACGACACTTGGCAGTGCAACTTATTGATGCCAATGGCTTAAAACCCATTTGGCAACATAATATTTTTCCAAAGGGGTGCTATCATGAACTAAACTAATCTCTGAGCCAAGATCCAATTTGTTACCATCTATACATGTGTGTGTGTGTGTGTGTGGACCATAAGATGAGGCCAATGATTGAAAAAGTATAAGATGAGGCCAATGATTAAGCTACTATAAGATGAGGCCAATGATTGAAAAAGTATAAGTTGTGTTTTTAAGCACTAGTAATGCAGTTTCATTGGCTCAGTTTCTGTGTTGATATTCTGGGCACTTGTACTGCTATTTTGTGGCTGTTGAATATGGTGATGTGGATAGTTTATGTGGACAATTTTTGTGTTGTTTTGTTGGAACTTCAGTGGTGCAGTATTGGAGCAGTTGTGATGCTGTTTTGTGGGAATGTTTCATGCTGTTTCTTGGCAGTTTTATGACCTCTTTTGTGGATAGTTTGTGTGGTGTTTTGGTAGCACTTGGGTGGTGCAATTTTCATGCTATTTTCTAGGTAAGTTTGATGTTTGTTTCTGGGCAGAGTCACAGCCTGTTTTCTGGGTAAGTTTCATGCTGTTTCTGGACAGTTTTATGACCTATTTTGTGGGTATGTTTCATGCTATTTTCTGGGCTGTTTTATGACTTGTTTCCTGGGTAAGTTTCATGCTGTTTTCTGGGCAGTTTTATGACCTATTTTCTAGGTATGTTTCATGTTGTTTTCTGGGCTGTTTTACGACCTATTTTCTGGGCTATTTTGTGACCTATTTTCTGGGCTGTTTTGTAACCTGTTTTGTGGGGTATGTTTCATGCTCTTTAATGGGCAATTTTATGACCTGGTTTCTAGACAGTTTATGTGGTGTTTTGCTGGCACTTGTGTGGTGCAGTTTCTGTGGTGTTTTCATGGCACTTTTTATGCAGTTTAATTGGCACTTGTTGTGCAATTTAATTTGGCACTTGGACATGCTATTTTATGGGCAGTTAAATATGTAGTTTGGGGGACAGTTTCATACGTGTTTTGTGGGCAGTTTTTATGTAGTTTTCTGGGTACTTGTTGTGCAGTTTTTGGGACAGTTTGTATATTGTCTTATGGTTGGCTATGATGAATTTCCTAAGCCTATTGGAGCGTACGGTGTGCGTGTGTGTTTTACTGTGTGAGTGTGACCGCATTTGAGTTGCCTTTTTGGCAGCCCAAATTGCAATCAAACCCAGAAAATTGCATAAACAAGTGTCCAAAAAACTAAAATTAGGGCATTAGGATGGTAGTTGCTACTTGGAGATTCTAGGTTGGTAGCTGCCCCTTTTGCTCACTGTTCATCCTCTTTAACGGCTATGACGATATTTCAAGACAAATAGGCAAAGCACTCGACGAATCCAAACAATTTATGATGGTCACTGGTTGAATAACTTTTTGGCAAAATAATTTGTTGTTCGACTTGTGCAATGTGCCAATCAAAATCTGATCCAACTACATATATGATACGTGTTTGTTAATGTGATACGTGTTTGTTTTCTTTTAGATTATTGAATGGCAGGTCAAGAGTCCTATTGGGTGGTTTTCGTTGGACATTGGCCAGGAATCTACAACACTTGGGAGGAAGCTGAAGTCCAAGTCAATGCATACTCGGGGAGCTTGAAGAAAAGGTACAAAACGCTCGACGAAGCAGAAATAGCATTGCTAAATTTCCACACAGAGAGTTTCCGGGTGAAAGACATGCAATCGGCTTAAAAAAAAAACATCAACCAAGTGACGGTGCTTCGACATCCCGAAGTGATGGAAATTTTTGTTTCTTGTAATTTTCTTCTTAGGTTTTGTATGTTGTATTTTGTTGGCACTTTTTCTCGATTCAGAATGAAGTTGTACGCTCCAAGATGTTGTAAACAGAACCGTTAATTGAAATGCTAACCTCATTACTACGTGAAACATAAATTATCAAATAAATACTTCATTACTTGCAATACATTACAAGGCTCCAAATGAAAGACACAAGAAAGAAAAAACATAGATTTCGAATTTCTGGACAAAATTCTTCACACATTCAACTACTTCAATCTTCATCTTCCCCACCGTTCTGAGGTGTGAAACAATAGTGTCATCGATTATAATTGGAAAATGTTTTCCCATTCCAGTTTGCAATTTGTGCACGACCCTAAAAAATTAAAAAATATCAAACTTATATTAAATAAGAAAAATGAAATAAATTTACCTTGCGTACTAAGAATTTCTTACTTGGACAAATTTGTTCCAAAGTTGTTCATTTTTTACACCAAGCTGTTTTCATTTTCATCCTATCCAAATCCATCAATTTCACGCAGCTGATTGATATAAAAAAAATCTCGCTTCCAAAGAGTAATCTTCCGTTCGATATGAATTTTTGTAATACCAGCTTCAGGGAAACAAGCTTGCATCTGATTTTTTAAGACTTCTGAATACGAGGGACAAAATCCGAAATCACTTTGCCAAACACCCTCGTCTACAAGGGCCGTAAGGTATTGGAGCAAAATTTCCTCCTCCACCTCGGTCCAACTATGACGTGCCACTAAAACGAAGTTAAAACAAATGAAATAGAGACTTGTTATTTTGATTCAAAAATTGGTTGTAAAAAAAAAAAAATTAGAGTTTTCTTTGGTATTTATAAAGAAAATGTTATCAAACATTCAACCACAAATCCACCATTCAATCATCAATCTACCACTCCACCAACCATTAACCATTCAACTACCATCTACTCCCCATTCAACAAAAAAAAAAAATTTAATTAACCTACTAACCATTCAAATTGTCTTTTATTAATTTAACAAATTAATAATTATTAATTTTTTTCCCAGAATTTAAATTTTTTTTTGTAATTCAGTTT
Source organism: Vaccinium vitis-idaea (assembly GCA_963854785.1). Lineage (NCBI taxonomy): Eukaryota > Viridiplantae > Streptophyta > Magnoliopsida > Ericales > Ericaceae > Vaccinium > Vaccinium vitis-idaea. The sequence continues at coordinate 37,507,923 of OY978216.1, forward strand.
GAATATTTTTATTTTATTTAATGTGTATTTTTCGTAATTATTATGTAATTATTATTTATTGTTATTATAGTAAAATTAATCCATTTTGTTTATTAAATTAAAAAACTGGGGGCAAATATGTCATTTGCTCTCTTATCCTATCAAATCCACCTTCCAATCCCCCTTCTCAAAATACCATCTAAACACCTCACTAACAAATCCACCCTTCTTCTGAGGTGGGGCCACCTTTATTACAAATCCACATTCATTACAAATCCACCCAAATCATCTCCGGCATCCAAATGGGGTGAGGAAGTGTTGTTACAGAATGTCCTCTCAAATTTAACCATGGTTAACATCCTCAAGTGGGTCCTAGTAACTATTCGCAAGAATTTTATTTTTTTTTTTTAAACATCAACTCAGCACTCGCTGCTTTGTTCCTCTTCTCCTCCAATTAGTTCTCAATCAACTATAGATACCATTCTTCCGAAAATTGTTACTACTTACGTTTTGTTTTGGTACACTGTATTGTTGAATTAATCATCATTTGTTTTGAGAAGAAGAGATTTGAAATTAAAAAATTATGATCAAAAAAAAAAAAAAAAAGGTCTTGCTATATGTATTTCACCAACTCCTTTTTTGTTTCGGACTCTAGTTTTCGGTCATGATGTTCAAGCTCCGTAAGATCTTATATTTAGCAATTTTTCTTTGGGGCCACCTCACCTCACCTCACCTCAATCAAACTGTAACGCCCCGATTTTCTGACACGTTAATTAAAACAAGAGATCTAAAAAGATTCATTTAATAATAGGGTTTTCTTAATAAGCAGCGGAATAACATAAATAGAAAAGTACTTTAGTCTGATACAATAAGAAACAGTACTTGTCGGAAAGTTAAATTACATTTGTCCAACACAAAAGTAAGGCGATTACAGAGCCTTCTACAGTTCTAGGTTTAGGTCCCACTCCCCATAAGTTCCCTGATTGGCTGCAGGGTCTTGATACTTGTTGCAATGTCCTCCTCTTCCCTCTTCGATACCTAGCATGAAACGCCAGGGCACACAACACCATGAGTTTTGACACTCAGTAACTAACTCCTATCCACTAACCCTTACATTACAATTCATCAACAGTTCATATCAAGGAGTGCATAAATAAGTAACAAGCATCTGATTTCCTTATCTTCTTTTTAACTTAAGTGTTCTCATAGATTATAAACCTTAGGAACGTCCCTCCAATTCAAAACTGATTTACACGATTCCTAGTGGACTTTTCAGCTGGCGAGGCTCTGGTTCCGCTGACCCAATAATTGGGACCTATCAGTTGACCAGGCTTTGGCTCCGCTGACCACGACTTAATTTCCTGGTGGACTTTTCGGTTGGCAAGGCTCTGGTTCCGCTGACCTAATAATTGGGACCTTTCGGCTGACCAGGCTTTGGCTCTGCTGACCACACTCAATACACAATTCCTGGTGGACTTTTCAGCTAGCGAGGCTCTGGTTCCGCTGACCCGATAATTGGGACCTTTCAACTGACTAGGCTTTGGCTCCGCTAACCACACATTCTCTTTACTTTCCGGTTTCCTTTAACTTAGAAACATCTATGTGATCTACTACGTAAGTACCAACCCGGGAACCTATTTGTCCAATCTAACAATTCAATAATTATTTGGAAATGTAACACAACAAGCAAAGCAAAGCGATAACGATATTCGAGGGTGCACCTGTTCACAAAATAATCCACAATGTCCATATGACTCATCGGACGTTTACCCATAAAACCATAATTCATAAGTAATCGGAATTTGAGGAAAAAGCGATTTAAAAGTATTTTGGTCTGTACTCTTTCTTTATCTACCAGTAGAGTATACAATTACAAGTCTTAGTTTCTTACTAGAAAACTTTCCAGTACTTTATCAATCTAGTACGTAAAAATTAATTAAATGAGTTTTCTTTTCTTTTTTTGTTCTTTAATATAACATACATAAATAAAAATGGTTAGAGTACTTAATAGAATCACAAATCCTACATTTATACTTACTGGGCTATGAAGTACATAAAAGTAATTTGCCAAGTTTCAAACTAGATTTTGATATCGGTTTATAAAATTACCTGACAAGTTAATATATAAAGTCTATGGGATAAATCTTCTACCTAACTAATAATCCCATGTTCAAGTTAAACATGCTAATGAAATTAACATTACATTAGCTAACAAATTAAGCATACATGTGTTCAAAATCTACCAACTTTAAAGCAACGTGTTCACAGCTAAACTTTCCTATCATGCACATCATAACTTCCTGGACATAACAAAATTTTCGGTTCATTATCATGACTTCGGCCCATAATGTAAAAGATTGCATTCGTAAGGTTTCGTTTCAATCGGGCTCCTCGCAAGCCCTAATATATTATACTTAGGGTTAGGGAGTAGGAGGTTTCTACCTTGATCCGGACGAAAAGCTCGGTGGAGGAATCCGGTAGAGTTTTTTGTTGACGAAGAAAAATCCAATTTCAAACAGAAACATTGAGCTGTGCTATCTGGTTCAAACCTCAACCGTTTCACGTGATTCTTGTGTCTAAAATGAATCTCTCGAAGTTCTCTACAATCTTCGTGAAGGAACCTAAACCCGAAATCAGCTTTAACAATGAGAAAGATGGCGATTTGTGAAAGGTAAGTGAGCTGTCTGGAAATTTACCCGAGATTTTTACTGAACTTTGGATGGCTATATCTCACTCAAAACTCAACTGATTTGGGTGATTCTTGTGTCTAAATACAAGAGCTTCAAACCCTCTACAAAGTTGGTGAAGGAATGTAAACTTGAAAACGATTGGAACAAGGAGAAAAATGAAGATTTACAGAGGGGCAGAGAGCTGTCTGAAAATAGAAACAACATATTCCAACAGAAATTCGGGCAAGGATATTTGGGTCATTTCTAAACCGTTTTAGGTGATTCATATATCGAAATCGAAGTACTCAACGTCCTCTACAACTTTCATCTAGAAGTCGAATGCTAAAAATGATTGTAACTACGAGAAAATTTGTTGTCAAAAGGGGTACGTGATATGGACGAAAATGGAAATGGTGGTGGTGATCTCTCTCTTCTCTTTTTCTCTTCTTCTCCTTCTTTCTTCTTCTTTTCCAGACTCTCTCTCTTTCTCTAAAGTAATGAGGAGGGGAATGGGTGATGGGTTTATAGAGGGAAAATGGGATGGGGGTGGAGTGTAGGGAAAGGTGGGGTGGAGTGCAATGGTGGTGTAAACCACATGGGGAAGTGAGGGTTTGATAGGAGGGTGATGGGAGAGGTAAATGGCAGAGGAGAGGTGAGGGGAAGGTCTGAAAAATCAGACCTTGGGGTGGTGTGTGGTGTTGGTTTTGGCGGGTGGAGGTAATAGGTGGAGTGTAGGAGGGAGTGAGAGTTGGTAGAGTGCATAAATATGCATATATGTATTGTGTATGAGTTTATATGCTTGTATATACATATATATATGTCATGTGTGTATAAATCTAATGTATATGTACATGTAGTAGGATTTTGTTAGGGTAAAAAGGGTAGGAACATAGATAATTAGGGTCTTAAACTTAGTTTAAATAAATCATCAAAACTTAACTAGGATAATCATATTTAAGAAACAAAATAAGTCGTAATGATTATTGTAAAATATAACTTACTTTGAAAATAATAATAATAATAATAATAAAATAAAATGGACCGAAAATTCGGGCCATTACACAAACGTTTGGAAAGAGCTGAAGAAATTAGTCCAGTTCATTGGGACACTCTTCATTATCAACAAAAAAAAAAAAAAAAATTTGTCATACTTTGTTTCTGTAAGCTCCTAAAGCTGCAACCATAGTAATGACAACTATTGGTTCTTGTTTCAAAGGGAGAATCTAAAAAGTAAAAAATAAAAAATAAAAAATTACCTTATAAATTTATAAAAATAAAAAAAATTTCAAAATAGATAAATATTTTGGATTATCTATCGTTTTTCAAATATCTTATAAGTTGGTCATAATTTTTTTGTTTTTAGATTCCTCTCTTCGAAATGAGTCAATGATTCAAAAATTAAAAATAAAATTGAAACAAAACTAACAGATGCAAATTTTCTTAATTAGGACCAAAAAATACTTTTGAATTAACCCAAAACAAAAAGAAAAAGGAAAACGGAAAAGAAGAATAAAAATAAAAATTGAATGAGTGTGTACGTGTATGTGTATCAGTTCGTACATAATGAGAGTGGCGGCGTTGTAATTATTGCAATCATTCAGCCTAAATTTTGATTGCGTGTTGTACACAGCTTTTTTGTCCTAAGTGGGAAAGGACTTTCTGGCTGAGGTGTCAAGCAGCCATTGGGGGCTGTAAGTTGCTTATTCACGGCTCCTCTGTGAATAGTTTTTCTCTTATTTGTTAACCCACTAACTTGCCTACTAACCCACTAATAGATATCGTATGGCCAAAAAACAAAAAATAAGAACAAGCTAACCCACAGTTGTTGCTCAAACAAGTGTGAGTGGGCATTTAGAAGCCACCATCAAGGATGGAGCCAGGGGGCGCTAGTAGGGGCAATCGTCCCCCTACGTCTTAAAAAATTCGTACTATTACATTGGAAAAAAAAAATTTAAGATCAAACTATATAGTCTTGTCCCCCCTCTACTTTTTCGTCAAAAAAAAAATAGCAACAGCTTTAATATTTATCAAGCTATGAAACAACTTTGTACTTAAACTAGTTTTAATAAGGTTTAATTACAATTCTTTTAAACAAAACAACACCCAAAATTTATAACCCAACTCACTTCAGGGACTCAAAGGCCCGTTCACTTTTGAAAATTAAGGCTCATTGAAATTTCAGAAGCCCAATACTCTTTAACGTGGTTTGTAGACATCAAAGGAGAAGGAAAAAGAAAAAAGCAAAAGAAATTGGGGGCTTCCAAAACAGTCTATTCTCAATTGCAAGATTTGAACACTCGGTTTAAGGAATATACGATGGAGTTGCTCATTCTCAGCACATCTCTAGATCCTCTCGATGGCTTCTGATGATTCAACATTGAAGATACTTGCAAGCTTGCAGAGAAGTATTATCCAATGGATTTCACTGAGCAAGAAAAGTACCACTTGAGATATCAATTGCAAAATTATAAGCTTGATGTGCCTAGGCATCTTGAGTTCCAAAATTTGTCAACGATTTCAAAGTTGAGTGAAGTGTTGACGAGACAAGAAAATGCACGTTATATCATCTTTTTGATAGGTTGATTCGGCTTATATTAACTTTACATATTTCAACCGCTACAACCGAACGTGCATTTTCTGCTATGAAATGTGTGAAGACAAGACTTCGCAACAGGATGGAGGATGATTATTTAGCAAATTTCTTGATCACTTATATTGAGAAGATATTGCTTGAGGGTTGGACAAAGACTCTAGCATTGATGCTTTTAATAACAAGAAAGAGTATCGAGCATAGTTCAAAATGTCTGATTTCAATAGACACTAGATAGGATTAGATAAATGTTACTACCTTTTGCAATCGAAGTTGATATTAGAAACATGTTTAGTTTCATATGTATTGGTGTTATTTTGTATATATATAGGAGTATTTTTTTTTTTTTAGTTAGTAAAAATTCATATCGTTGTCTTAATTTTAATTTTTTTTTTGTGTGTTAGTCCCTCCTACGCCAAAATCCTGGCTCCGTCCCTGGCCACCATGCCGGTGTGTAAGATCTTAGGCTCAAGTCAATGGAGCGACGTTGGAATGCCGTAAAAATCTAAATGTATTGACATACATTAACAATCTCTCATGTCCCCCAAAAAAAAAAAATCTAAGAATAATGAGCACAATAATTTTCCTCCTCTATCAACTGCATTCAAGTTCAAATTAGTTATGCACATAATTTAGGCCTAGTTTTTCAAAAAAATTATCAAATGAGGAAGAGGGTTGATAAAATCTCAGCTTTTTTCATTCAAAAAAGCTGAGATTTTATCAACCCTCCTCCTCATTTGATAAAATCACCCTTGATTTTATCTTTGATAAATCAAACAAGAAACTCATCCTTTAGTATTATTGTCACGCCCTCAAAATTTGAAAGATAAAACATTTTATAAATTCCACGTGGATGGTCAATAAGTCCACGGTCCACATCAAGTCCATATAAAACATAGAAAGTCGTAGTCAACGAATTACAATAGTCTAAGGGTACCCATAAACCCAAAGATATAAATACATAGATTTATGTGTACTTATAACCCAATGTCAAAAGAGGAAACTTAATCAAGTTACAAAATCATCTTAACAAAATACAAGTTCTAAGATGATAAAATAACTCCTCCATTTAGCTTTCAAAACCAATGCATGTATGCACTCCATGTCATGCTCCGTGATGGGTACCTGAAAATTGATAGGTTGAGCTACACTAGCCCAGTAGGAAACCATTCTACAAACACTAGGTGTATAAAGTATGATATGTGCACGTGAAATTGAATACCTAAAATGATTTAAGCAAGATATGACATGGATGACTAAAACAAGTGATTAATGCCCTCAAAGTACCGAAAAGTTTAATGAATTACATTAGTGTCCAAAAATACCCAAGTGTCCAAATAGTACTCACAAGTGTCCACCAAGTATTCAATAATGTTCGTGAACTAACCGATTGTGTCTCCAAGTATCCACATGTCTCACAAGTGTCGATGTCCAACCATTTTCCCACTTTATAAATCTCATGTGTACATCAATTTAAACTTGAGAATATTGAAATTCTCTTCCGAGTCTTTTGGGCCTCGTGGAACCCTTATCCGAGTCTTATGGGCCTCGTGGAACCCTTGTCCGAGTCTTATGGGCCTCGTTGAACCCTTCCTAGCAACTCACCGTGTGGTGGTCCTAGTACATCAACTTACATTTCACTCTAAAGCCACCAAGTATTTCCCACGTATCCAAATAACAAATATCATACCTTTTCATTTCATGTAACGCACGTCAACAATTTCCACAAAGTTTATGCGCGTCAAAGAATGTTGGAAGATCAACATTTATCACCCATCATACATAAGTAGGTTAGAAAGGAGTAACTCGACCAAAAATGAAGTGCACGGGGTGAATATACCAATTAAAATACCAAACAAGTCCACCGGAAACCAAAAGAGAGTGTTCTGGAACTTTTTCGAAAAAGGTATGGATACCTCCCAAAGGTGGTATGGATACCAATGCACAACCAGCGAACAAAATGTTTGGTATCCATACCTCACGAAACTGGTATGGATACCAAAGGCTAAGAAAAGTTTTTTAGAGAGGTATGGATACCCCCGAAATTGGTATGGATACACATGCACATCCAGCGAACAGACAGATTGGTATCCATACCTCACAAAATTGGTATGGATACCAAAGGCTACGAAAATGAAATTTTGACAGCTTTTGCACAAATGAATGGGGTTCCAACCCAAGTCAATTTGGGGTTTTCAAGCATCAACCAAGCATGGAATAAGCATATATCAATCACGAATTCAAAAATTTAACCCCCAATTAAGTGAGAACCAAACTCAATCCAACCAAACTCATTTCTATGGAGATTTTCAAGATGTAAAAACTCATTTATGCTGATATCAAGTTTTAACTAGAAATTTATAGGTAACCCAAAGATATACGCAACAAATCAACAAAATACAACTAGAGAGAGTAGAAATTTGTCCCTTACCTCAAAGATTAAGCTCCAAATGTGAAGAAGATGGAAAACCCAATTCTTGTTCTTGAATCCCAACCGAAATACACATCTTCCAAGCAACAACAAATGCACCCGAACTCTAAATCACGTGTAGATGATGAATATGAGGTTGAATCTTGAGTTTGAGAGGTGTGGGAGGTGGATTTGTAGTGGGAAATAAAAGGTTTTTGAGAGGAGAAGGAGAGAGAGAGAGAGAGAGAGAGAGAGAGAGAGAGAGAGAGAGAGAACCGTGAGTTTTGGGGGAGAGAGGGGTTTGTATTTTTACAAAAATTCTACCTATAACAAGTTTATAAGCCACTCAATTACACACACACACCCTCATGTTCAAATGTGTTTTAAAGACACCCCAATGCATATACTCACTTCACATTGACCCCATATTGTATTTTAAAACATTCCTCGCATTTTCTCAACATTATTTCCGGAAAATTATTTAAAAACACGGGTCTTTACAATTATGATGTGTTCCTCTAAGGAGTCTTAAAAAATAAGTACCTATTTCACATTTTCAAACAAAAAAATAATGCGTTTATGAAAATAATTTTTCTAGCAAAATAGAGCCTGAGAGCTCTTAGATATATTCACATTTCTCCAGGAACAGCATTACACCTAGACTAGGAAAAGTAGAATCTCGTTCTAAATCTATGTAGCGCTGACACGGAAACGCCACATGACACATACACGACACCGACACGCTAATCTCAAACAATTGGAGGACACGACACGTTGGGAATGCGTTTTAAATATATATATATTTATTATTTCATCATATGAATAAAAAAGACTATTTATAAATGTGTAACACCATATGTACCTTAAAATATTATTTATCCTCACATTATTCAAAAAAATATCCCAACAAAAAGCTTTTCATCATCAACGTGTCTCCATAATTAATAAACCATCATATATATAATACAAAAAACCAAGACTTTTCCAAGTTTTAACAACTGTCTACTAGTTCGTTTAACATCCCCAACAAGTATTGCAAGTGTTCAGAGCTATTGCAAGTGTTCATAGCTTTTTTTAAAGTGTCCGAGCTTAAAACTTTAAGAAAAACTAGGACACTTTGGGTTTATGTGTCGCATATGTATCCGAAGAGTGTTTGGAGAGTGTCGCTGTGTCCGACGCCAAAACGTTGCCTCTAATAAAGTATCCATGCTTATGGATTCTAACGATTGCCCCACTAACGAACAAGGACATTGTATTGGTTACGTTTTTCTTCGATAAATGAACAACAAAAATAAACATCAAAAAAATTTGGTTTATTTACTAAGCTGATAATGTCCAATCAATTATATTTTTGAGCTCGAGACAAGAGCTGCAGAAAAACACGGCAGCCTTGGGGCACAACAGGGTCAGCAGGCCCCCGTGTCCAGCCAAAAGTGGGGGACCTATGTCGTCGTTTGCCCATTCTTTTACTGGGGAGGTTAAATCGATTACAGGATTAATGAAAACGTGAGCAATTTTTCAGTACCAAAAGCGCTACGTGGTACCCTCGGCACATCTAAGCCGTCCATTTTGGCTTTGGGTGGTCCGGATTTGGAGAGAGAAAAAAGAGAGAAAGTGAGGATAGAGGGTGTTTTAATCTTGGCATCCAATAAACTTTTAGACGACCTGGATACAACGTTCGGTACCACGTAGGCTCGACCACGTGATACCCGGTAGGTACCCAAATTTTTTTCTTAAAACGGGGACCACTTGAACATATTTTAAAGAAAATGGATGGGAAAAAGGGAGTAGCCGGTTGCGCTCTTGTCGTGTACTTCTTCGATATGTTCTAGGCTTTAAGCAGATCAATCAAACACACTTCTTGGCAAATTTTTGATGGAGAAGTGTTGGGATTTGTCTTTTATTCTGAAGACTAGAGGATTGAATATACGATGTACCCAGAAAAATATTAATAGATACAAAAGTGGATCGGATTACCAAAATTAAAATCCGTGATGGTCAAGGCGAATGGAACATTATGCAAGCGATCGATCTAGGTATACTGGGAAAACTTATTTATTTCACATGAGACATTTTTTTTTTTTTTAGTTTTTCCTCTTGAGCCTATTTTGTTAACGTTAGTGATTGTTTGTTTTTTATTTATGGTAAAAAGTAAATGAGTTTGTATTTATTTTAAAATAAAAAAAAACTTTTTTGGGGGTCGCACTCGTGTCTTTAAAAACCTAATTTGAGCCCAAAGAATTTGCAGCGTGTTTGGTGGATTAGTCGAAGGGGAGCAATTACCATCAAAATAAAATGGCACGAAGTGGGGCTGTGGGGGAGAGTGAAAAGGGGCGAGGGTGAGAGGCCACTCATTGGAGCAAGATAGGGCTAAAGACGGTCGTGGATAGTGAATAGGGTGGGAGAGAATGAAATTTTGTTTTGAAAATAAGTGAAATCACTCTTCTTTATTTTTGCCTAAAGTTTGGATATGCATAAATTTACCCCGAAATGCTACCACATATTTGTTACTTATAATTTCAAATGTATTACAAAAAAATGATAATAAGTGCTCACATCGTTTACAACTTTCTCGTAAAAATGACCAAATTAAAATTGTTTGAGAATCTTTTGCCAAAGTCAGAGGCCAAGAGACGATTTGTAGACTTCATGCAATAAAATATTTACATATTCATAACTATTAAAACCCAACTCCACATACTATATATTAATGCCATACAAAACTTGAATATAACAACGATTAATTTTAGTGTCAGAAAAAATTAATTATACCATGTGAATATAATACAACTAACCATATCTAAATATATCGTAATATAAACTGTGATAAATCCAAAGTGTACATCTAAAAAATACGAAAATAATGATCCTATTTGATCGTAATTCTATGATTGTGTAAAATATGTTTTTTTTTTTTTTTGGGTACATAGGAAATGTAGATAACAGAAATAGAAAATTATAGCCTTTCAAAGGCCACCCCCCTCATATCAGCTTCCAGGAGGGGGATGATATCAATTGGAGGAGAGATATGGGAAACCCATTTGTGATTCTGCTTCACTCCAATGGTTAGCTAGCTTGTCCGCAACCTGATTTCCTTCATGGTATATGTGGTTCAAGGAGCAACCTGTGGCAGCAAGGAGTGCCTTGCACCCTTGGATGAGGACCTTGTGAGGGAAGTGGGCGCAAGAGCCTCCCCTTTAATGAGAGCAATTGCCGTTCCCAAGTCTGATTCTACTTTGAGAGCCTCCATGTTCTGGCTTTGAACCATCTCCAAACCTCTAAAAATTCCCCACAGCTCAGCTTCAAGGCTGGTGCAATCATCGAGTCTTCCATAGAATCCAATCATCCAATGACCTCGTTCCTCTCTAAACACACCACTGAAGCCAACAGGTCCTGGATTTCTTCTACTGCTTTCATCTGTGTTGAGCTTGAGTTTTCCTGTACCTGGGAAAATCCAAGAAATGAGTTTAACTTGATGAATCATTGTCGGGAATTTATCAATGAAGGAGGTAACAATTTCAGAACTAAAAACCAGACACTGTCTATGAATACTAGCAGGGTCCGGATTAACATCATCACAAACTTTTTTATTTCTGGCAAGCTAGATTTTCCACAAGGTGACCAAAATAAGAACAAATTAGAGTAACTCCCTTTTTCAGCTCTGATATGTTTGATATTCGTCTGCAATCAAATTCTCCACTCTTCCAAATCACCCGTAAAGGGTACCTGGACATTAGGGATTGTTGACCATAAATTAGAACTAGAAGGGGCAGGTAAAAAATAGGTGAAACACATCCTCACAAGCAGCATCACATCTGGGGCAAGTGTCACTAGTAGATATGTAACGCTCCACATTTTGGGAAACGATATTTATTATTACAACCGAAATTCTTAAACAGTAATAATAATAATAATATAAAGTTTAATACAAATAATCTGCTCTTCACAGATTACAAAAAGGCAGACCGGGTAAGCTCTACGGCTCCGCAAATTCCTCAGCCTGGTTGACCTCCATCTAAACAGCTCCTCCGGCTCCGTGTTCTCTGTAGAAGTCCTCTTGTCCACAGTGATAATGTAGCATAATACGTTGGAGTCGTGAAGCAACATCGTGGTATTATGCCAGGGTCGCACAAATGCAACACCGTGAGCGTGGACGCTCAATAGATACCTTACCCCAACCTTAAACTAGCAATTCTAGAACAATATTGTAGGTGGCATGTAAATAGTATAATCATGCATTTTCAAATATCAGAGTCAAATCAAATCAGAGTGTAGCTTTACAGAATCAGTGTCTCGTATCATTTTAAAATCAGAGTGTAGTATTAATATTTTGCATCAATTTCTCATAACAACATTCTTCTTCAAATTTCAACTATGTCAACATCTCACATTTCTCGAAAGTTATCGGCCCGTTCTACCACCCCATTCTAACGATCACCAACCTTTCCGTTCGAAGTCCCGGCCACCCATATTACTGACTTCCCGCAGTTTATGAGGTTCGTTCACCCCGACTCACACACTACGTAGTCCCGGCTACCCATATCACTGAATTCAACAATCTGTTTATGAAGTCCGTTCACTACGTGTTGTACTGAGTGAGCTTTGACCACCAAATTCTCCCTGCGGAATTTGAGGCGAGACTCGAAACAGCACTACCGTATAGTTCCGTTGAGCTTTGACCACCAGTTCACCCCGGGGAACTGAGGCGGGACTCCAACAGCATTAACGTCTCAATTTTCATCACATCATCATTTTCATTCTCATCTCTATTTCTTCTTGTGAAAACAATCGTTCATTTTCTCGAAAAACGTGTTGTGTCGTACCGTCTCGGGAAACGTGCACAGACCATAATTTCATATAAAAAAAAATCCCCCGTTTAAAATCACTTCACGATAACCGTGTTACTTTAGGTATAAAATCTCATTGGTGACTTTCTTTAGACAAATGAGATAACTAGGAGAGTCCCAGGCCGGATGGTCGCATGAATGCAGTTATTGTCACCATTCCTTTCTTAGACAGCGCGAGGCTCATCCTTTTTTGACAGACCCTCAAGGGTGTTAGCCTTGGGTTATCTCACAGTCTAAGTATAGTCAAAACATTTTCGAAGTTGCTTTAAGAAAAGATCAGTCGGTTACTTTCCAAAAATCAGTCGGGCATTATAAAGGCGTAATTTGAAAAGTCGATTTTCATTCGGGTATTATAACTGCATAATTTTGTTTTCCAAAATTTCATCAGGCATTATAACGGTGCATTTTGATAAGTCAAATCGTGCATAGTAATGTCTACGTGAAATTTTCAAAGTCTAATCTTTTATAAAATTGCTAATCATCCAACATAATCTCGCTTAATCATATTTAAGCACATTTAAGCATAATAATGACATATTTAAAATGAACTAGAAAATATACTAATCTAGGGTTAAGATAAAGTATCTACCTTAATTCCGATGATTAGTCGGAAGCCGATAAGCTAGTTGGATTTCGGCGGAGTAACGACTGCTCGAATGCTTTCTAGCTAGCTTATTCTACCTTTCTAAGATCTAGGGGTGGTCGAGGGTGGTGGAGTGTGGTGGTGGAAGGTTGAGTTTCAAGAAGAACTTGAAGAACTCATGGTTTTTCTTCTTGAAGAACTAGTTTACTACAAAGGTGGTGAGGAAGGTTTTTGGTGTGAGATTGAAACAAATGAGGGGAGCTATTTATAGGAAAACCATGAAGCTCCCTCCCAACCCATTTTGGAAGGCCCCCCCCGGGATAGTCCAAAAAAACTTTATGTAATAGCGTTTTTAGGCTTTAAGGCTAAATAATGGGATAAGGCTACTTTCACTAGGCATAAAGCCTTGGGGTCCAAGTATGGGTTTGTAGATACGTAGGAAATGACGTATAATGTCTAGGTTCGTTAGGTTTGGGCGTATTTGGGTAGTTTTGGGTGCTAGTTATACACACGAAACTAGCCACGGGGTGTTATATATATACATCTATACATATATGCATATATCTACTTTATAGTAAAAGTAACCCAATTTATTTATAGCCTTATAAGGCTAGCAATAATAGGATATAAAGTGTTCCCCCATTAATTGGGAGATAAGTTCCCCTTTGTTGGGATAAAAAATGCTCCGTAAGGCTGATTTTGTGCGCGAAAAATATAAACTAGTGTACCACGAAAAATAATTAAAGAATTACTTTTTTTAAGAAAATAAATAAGTATGTTAGGAAATTCCTAGATAGCCTTAGGAGAATACAAAAATATAACGCTTAGGAATTTAGAAGAAAAACGGCGCCGAAATGCGCGAGAACGCGCGTACGGATACATGCCCGTAAAATTATACGGCGAGGGAAGCAATTTCTCTCCCCTTTCCTCCCCCAAACGGACCCCTCTCTCTCTCTCACTCACTCTCATTAACTCACTAAAATCCAAATTAGGAGTAGTAAAAGCAAAGTCAAAGTTAGAAGCAAAGTCAAAATTGGCCACATGATTAATTAGGCTTTCCAAAAATGGAAAAAAGGTCTAATTTAGGTATTAAATGGGGTGGTGCTAGCTATAAGGAGACAAAATAGGAGTTGGGGGATTTGTAGGACCTTCGGGACGCAATATGGTGTAGTACCCGGTGTGCACACGTTGATTTACTCGGAAAATTAATAAAACGAATTAAACAAATTTTTATTCGAATTATTTAAACTAAATAATAAATTATTTTAATTAGCGATATTAAAAATTAAATATTCAAATTAATAAATCAAAATTTGTATTTACTAAATTTCGGGTTATTACAAGATAAACCTCTAAGTAATCTACGTTGATTCATTAGCAATTTATCATGCATACAAGTCCAAAGGAAACCTTTCAGCTTCGAGAGAACCTTAATTTCCAAATCCAATTCTAGATATCTGTCGATATGGTAAGTTGTTCCACGTCGCTATATATTTTCGTGCCAAATTGAACAAAAATTTGGATGTGCAGTGATTATTAGTTGAAACGTCACCAAGTTTTATACGAAATTATAGTCTATCACATTTCTAAGTACAATTCATACGAAATTATAATCGGATTGTTCGAGCTTAATTTGAAGTCCTGATAACGAGCTTTTTTAAGCTTGGCTTAGTTAATAGGAGATCCCAAACGAGTTTTAATTTGAGCCGATCACTAGTCAAACTGGGCCAAATTGTAGGAGTATATTGAAAAGCAAAAGTCCAAGGGGACCAACACTTACGAAATTAAAGGCAAATTAAATCTGATTGGGCCCCACAAAACTGAAAACAAATGCTAGACCTAGGATTAGAGACAAGTGGTTGGCTTTGGTATTGAAAAGGTTAGTGATAGGTACACACCCACTCAACCACTCCCCATCACACCCTCTCTCACGTGTGGTGGGGCCCACTGGGACCCACCGGGTGGGCCCCACCACACATGTGAGAGAGGGTGTGGTGGGGAGTGGTTGAGATAGGTGTGTACCTATCATTTTTGTATCGAAAATGGATGCAAAGAGACCACCAAACGCATCTGATTCGGTAAAAAGGCAAGTTGGGGGCAGTCTGCTGAGGTTGGTTAGGAATAAAATTCAACTATTTAGTTTTGCACTAGGATCCTCTCCCACAAATACTTTCTTTTACTAGCATCAACATGTTTTATCCACAGCAATTGAAAGGGAAAAAATAAAATAAGTAAAATAGATTTCAAGAAAGTACTTTCTTTTTGTAACATAGGGAAATCGAGATAAATAGGTAAATAGATTGATCCCTAACTAATAGGATTTTTTTTCAAATTTCAAGTTATCATAGTGTTTGGAGAAATTGTTAAAACATAATTGTAGTTAAAAAAAAAAAGCTTATGCCAACTCAAGCCTTTTATGTGGTAGATTATATAGATATTAATTCATGTAAGATCTGGTTAAAATCCAGTTGCAATTATGTTTCTCAAGAGAGAAATAAACTATCAAAAAAAAAAAAAAAAAAAAAGAGGTTTTTGTGCATGTACTGAACATTTGAATATCATCCATTTGAAATGGCAATGAGGAAGTAAAACAAAAAGAACTCACTATTATAGCATTTCTGTGGCAATCAGTAAATAACAACAAAGCACACAATAACGACAAATTGTTTTTAATGCAGCAAGACCCGAGAAATTAAAGTCTCGAAACAACTACATCTACCATGTGACACTGAAATTTTAAACAAGCATAACTACGACTCCTAGAAATCCACCTCTCCTCTTTCAAAATTACTCAATGGTTTTTTTCAAGAAAATCAATTCTCCTGTCAATATCAATAATGTATTGACCCACCAAGGAATTTAAATCCTTCAGATCAACCATGTTCAAATGCAAGAATCCTCCGCCATTCAAGCACTGAAACATGATACGAGTCATCTCCTTGTGCCGAACTTCCTTCTGTTGTTTAACTATTTGCCCGTTTACACTAGTGACCCGTTGCGTAATGAAATCTTTCTGACTTACCATTCTTCTATGTTGCTCTAACTCAGACTTATTCCTAAGCTGGGATATGATTCTTTGAGCTTCTATGTGTGAAGGGAAAACTTCTGGCTCACGATCATAGGGGTGGAAAATGATTCCACACGCATCAACTCCGCATAGGATTCTAAGCTCCTCTGTCTTCTTCAGTAATCCTTTCTTTCTTCGTTTGAAGGTGGCTTTCCTTACACTATTGTTTGCGATGTATGCAAGCTTCACTTTCATTCTGGTCATTGCTGAAGGATAATTTAGGGATGGAAAGGTATGTATTAATGGTTCTTATCTCTTATCCCCATGGCCTTTATATAGAGGGATAGTGAGGTGTAACGTTGTATTGAGAATGAGGATTAGTTGGACAAATTTAAATTTGTTTTAGAATGTATCTAATTGAATAAATGCTTGTTTTGACTTTTTTCAAATTTCAATTAATATGCATATCTGTATCTTCAAAAGATTAAAACCATAAAACTACTACTATATATAAATAAATCAACGCCGAGTTGGTACCCATTAATGGGTGTCTGGGAAGGAAAATATTGAGGACAATAAAACTACTACTATATATAACAGATTATTATCTTTTTGTCCTCGGTTTTTTGGTAAGAAATGGAATGCTACATATTAAAATGCGGCGGTATCCTAAACCATTTTTTCTATTGAAAGGAGAATCAAATTTCTTTAAAAAAGGCATCCTAGTAGTGAGTAAACCGGAAAGAGGGAAGGTGGTGTGCCAGGAGTCATAACTATGTTTATTTCAGATTTCAGTATCACATAGTAGATGTAATTGTTCCTAGACTTTTCGCTTGTCTTGCTTTCTTAAAAATTTGTTTTAATTGTTTGTGTTCCGTCAATTCCTGATCGCCGAATTAATGTTATGATAGTGAGTTTTATGTTTACTAGTTCATTGCCATTTCAAATGGATGACATTCAAATGTTTAGCACAACATGAACAAGAACCACTTTTTTTTTAGGTTTTTAATTGTTTACTTTTCTCACCACAAATATAATTACAATACGTCGCTACCAGATCTTACATGAATTTAACCTCTATATAATTTACAAAATAAAAGACTTGATTGATTAATACAAGGCAATGGTTAAACTCTCAACCTTCTATTTGAAAGAGTTGAGGATATGCTAATGTTATGCTTTTAGTTTAGTAGCTACAGAGATGGGTAACACAAAACAGGTAAAGGCTATTTGATCGGCTTTATTGCTATTTTTTTTTAAACTTTGTTTTATATAACTAGTTGTCGTTAGTGAAGCAAAAATCCAACTTGTTTTTATCTATCCAAATCCAACTAAATACTATAAAATTTTTGCAGTTCATAAGAACTAGTGGTAAATCTTTTGGGATTGCCTTTTCTCTATTAACTAAGAACCTATTTCTATGACTGAATATATACGACTTAGATTGGACTACTACACACAAAAACGATATATATATATATATACGAAAAACTTCTAATCCACACCTCCCGGAAATAAGAAAAAAATGGTTTTTTTTGTGTTGCAAATTATTTTTGGAAAATCCGATCCGTCCAATGTGTTCAGAAGGTGTTTTCAAGGGTCCACGCGGGAAATCTTCAAAACAAAATACCGGGAAAAAAATGTTTGGATCATGAGGTCCGGAAATAAAAAGTCCAGAGCCGGTTCGTCTCACACTTAAAAAAACACATAAAAAACACAACACTCTTCCGGGGCCCCTTGTGATGTTCTGTATCATTGATCTTGTTTAAATGAGTAAACTAAAAGGTCCTGCAAAATTTCAGCTCAATTGGATATTGGAAAGTGCTTGATCCAAACAGTTTTAAAAACACTAGTTCCTGTCAAAGTTTTTGCAATACTGTTGGATCAAGAACTTACCGATATTTGATTGACTGAAATTTTGCAGGACCTCCTATTTTACTCATTTAAACAAGATCAACGGTTCAGAACATCACAGTGGAGCCCGAAACAAAATCGTGTGTTTTTTCATGTGTTTTTTTCAGTGTGAGGGGAACCGGCCCCATATATATATATATATATGTGGAAATCTTCTAGTCCAAACCCTCCCGAGAATAAGAAAAAATGATTTTTTTGTTTTGCAAATTATTTTTGGAAAATCCGAACCGTCCAATGTGTTAAGAAGGTGTTTTCAAGGGTCCACGCGGGAAATCTTCAAAAAAAAAATACCGGGAAAGGCTTGATCCAAGCAGTTTTTCGCAAAAACTACATTTTTACAGTTTTGCAAAAATTGCTTGGATCAAGCCCTTCCCGGTATTTTTTTTTGAAGATTTTCCGCGTGGACCCTTGAAAACACCTTCTGAACACATTGGACGGATCGGATCGTCAAAAAAATGCTTGGATCACGGAGGTCCGGACTAGAAGTGGAACCTATATATATATATGTGTGGCATTTTGTTTATTGTTTTGGCACAGTTAAAGCACACATTGTACATACAATTTTACTACGTGTCCGATATAAAATGCTATGGGAGAGTAATATTAATACCAGATCACTATTAATCCAATGGATAGTTTATGGAATATCTTCTAGCTTTCACTATTAGTCTCTTCTAACAAACTTGCCCCTTATTTAGTGCTACGGTAATACCCAAGATTTGGAGGTAGAGAGTTTAATCCCACATTGGAAGTCTACATGGGTGATCTTGGGATATAACAAAGCACGTAAGAGACTACTAGGGCCATGTGGTGTGGTTTGTTGATCAAATCAAGGTGCGGGGCCAGTGGGCGTTACAGCTTCACTTCCTACATATCAATGTTACATCTTTCGCTTAAACCCAGTGCCCACCAAAACTATTTTGATACTTTTGGAAGAAGTATAAATTATAATTGTGCATAGTAGGAGTGTGGAAAAGTATTTTACACAAATAATAATTGTGCGTGGTAGGAGTGTGGAGAAGTATTTTACACATTAAGACCGATAATAGTGATACGGTCATATTTTACCATGTCACGTGCACCGAACAATGTGAAACTTTAAATGATTCATGTGAGACACATCTATTTGTGGAGGATGTACCACATGAGATGAAGAAGAAATATATATTTTAAACTTGGCGATGGACATGACATTATTAATTATAAGTCCAAAGGGTGCCCCTCTTTATTCGAATTTGCATCCATAGCCCTTATGTTCTGTCCCAACAAGAAATTTAAATCGTTCCGATCAACCACGTTCAAATGGTGAAATCCTTCACCATTCAAGAACTTAAAATTATACAAGTCAACTCCTTGCGCTGAACTTCCTTCTATTTTTTAACCATTTGATATTTGTTCATATTCTTCTATTTTGATCTAATTCGGACATATTCCTAAGCTTTGGTATCATTCGTTAGCTTCCAATTGTGAAGACCAAACGTCTGGCTCAAGATCGTAAGTGTTGAAAATGATTGCATGTGCATTAACTCCGCATAGGAGACTAAGCTCCTCTACCTTCTTTGTTATTCCTTTTCTTTTAAAGGTAGCTTTCCTTCCAGTGTTGTTTGTATCTATGTAAGGTTCACTTTCATTCTTGTCATTTCCTAAGAATAATTTTGGGATGGGATGGAATGGTATAAGTTTTTGAGCACTTTGTATCGAAAGGTGGGGTGTCCATTGATTTGGGGAAAATAGAATCAGTATTGAGTTGGGAGCGACAGAAGAATGTGTTTGAGATTTGAAATTTCATGGGTTTAGCCAGTTAGCATCGTTGTTTCAATCTTCATTTTTCACGTTTGGCGGCCCCAATGACGAGGTTGACATGTAAGGGGACTCATTTTGTTAGGGATGACAAGGGTGAGGCGGCATATGGGTCACGGCAATTGAAGACACATTAATAGAATTATCCTACTCACGACTTAAAACTTGCGCCGTGCATGGTTTTTGCGTCAAAGAGTTGGCAATATTACTTGTATGGAGAGAAGTTTGATGTACTTTCCGATCACAAGAGTTTAAAGCATTTACTTTCACAAAAGGAGCTTAACTTGCAACAACACAGTTGGAGGATTACGATTTCAAATTACAGCATCACCTGGGGAAGGCGAATGTACTGGTGGACCCCTTTAGTAGAAAACTGGCACAGTTGGCCATGTTAGCGATCGATGAGTGGAAGATAATGAACGATTTGAAGTTTTATGCCTTGCACTTTGAAGAGGGTCAAGTGGGTGTTACTTTATGCAACTTGATTGTTCATTCGACCTTATCAACTCGAGTTATAGAAGCACAAGGTGACAAGGAAGCGGACATGTCAAATTCTGTAACACCCCGTATTTTAGTATATACCCATATTTCATTTGGCTTATAAAATTGTTCTACTTTTATTACATAAAAATGTGTTCTGGTATTATTTTGAAATATATATATATATATATATATAGAGAGAGAGAGAGGGGGGGGGGGGGGGGGGGGGGCATGTGTCAACGCTAGGAAGGATCCTTAGCGCCTAAGAATGCCATGCCTAAAATCCTACTTATCATTAAGATGATAAGTATGCAAAGTGTCACATTATGGGTTGAATATTGATTAAATATTCCTAGATTTTTCTAAGTATGCAAAGTGTCACATTATGGGCTGAATCTTGATTAAATGTTCCTAGATTTTTCTAAGATTATAAGGATTTTATAAGATTACATAAGATATTAGTAGATTCTATGGATATTTCTAGATCTTATAAGACTCCTAGTATAAATAGGTTTCCAACTACCTTCCATGGAACACAGAACACACCACACCAATGTAAAAGAAAAGAGATGAAGAAGAAAGAAAGAAAAAGAAAGGGGGGAGGAAATTTGCTACGGGTTTACCAATTGTGAAGACCAAACGTCTGGCTCAAGATCGTAAGTGTTGAAAATGATTGCATGTGCATTAACTCCACATAGGAGCATATGGATTTTGCTACGGGTTTACCGATGTCGTTGAGAGGGCATGATGCCATTTAGGTAATAGTTTATCGCTTGACTAAGCCGCGCACTTTTTACTTATTCAGGTCACCAATTCGGTTCAAACACTTAGCTATTTGAATATCCGTGAGATTATCCTCCTTCATGGCATTCCTGTATCTATTGCGTCTGATGGAGATCCTTGGTTTACCGCTCGTTTTGGCAGAGTCTGCAGGCCACGCTTGGCACGAATCTTTTATTTAGCACCGCTTCCTCAAATGGGTGGGCAATCCGAGAGAACGATTCAAATTTTGGAGGACATGTTTCGAGCTTGTATGATTGATTTTCGGGGTAGTTGGGAGCATCATTTACCACTTGCGGAATTTGCGTTCAACAATAGTTACCAATTGAGTATCAAGATGGCACCGCACAAAACTTTATATGGTAAGCCGTGTAGATCACCTGTGTGTTGGACCGAATTGGGAGAGGCTACACTTGTGGGGCCCGAGTTAGCGAAGGAAAATAGCAGAGACAATGAGAGAAGATTGTAAGATGCTTAAGGCCGCGCAAGAGGCAACGACCAATAAGATTAAAGAAATCTGCTAAAGATTGTTGACCGCTCGAAGCTGACGAAAGAGTTATGTCGTTAGTCATTGACGTGTCAGGGTTTGACTCGTTTTGGCAAGATATCACCGTGTCAGGGTTTGACTCGTTTTGGCAAGAGGGTAAGCTTTTGCCACATTACATTGGGCCGTTTGATATCATCAATAGGATAAGGGAAGTCGCATATCGTTTAGCATTCCACCGAGGCTATCGGGTGTGCATGATGTGTTTTACGTGTCAATGTTAAAAAAGTATGAGCCGGATCGGTCACATGTATAGAATGGTCTGATCTTTAGCTAGAGGCCGATACATCTTATAAAGAGAAACCGATATGTATCCTAGACGCCCGAGAGCAAGTAATCAGGGGTAAGACGATACAGCTAGTACGAGTGTTATGGAAGAACTTTGGGAGCAAGGAGTCGACGTGGGAAAGAGAGGATGAGGTGAAAGATAAGTATCCGGAATTATTTTCCGCATAATCTTTATGAGTTTTAGTCTTGAACTTCGTAGTTGTTTGCTTATCATATTGACGTAGCATCCGTATTCCATGTTTGTGGTTGTTGTTTGACTTGGTAAATATGTGGCATATGAAATTTTGAGGACGAAATTTTTGTAAGGAGGGTAGAATGTAAAAGAAAAATTAATTTTTGAAAGGAACATTTCGATAATTAAATTGGAGATTTTGTGTTATTGCATTAAAGTGTTGAAATGTGGGGCTAATGTGAGAGGATTGTGTGGTGATGGGCTTGTTTGTGGCATGTGAGTGGGTGAGGGGTGTGTAGTGTAATTAGCCCTATATAACGAAGAGTTAGAGATAGAAAATTCATTTCCCTCTCTCAGCTCACTTTGGCCGGCCCCCCTCTCCCTCCTCTCTCTTGATTTTCTTCTTTCCACCCGAAAATCAACCACTTACATTCAAAATCCACACAAATCACTACAGCAATTCAGGGAATTCCAAGCGTTTTTCAAGTCGGGAAAGGTACCAAAAACGCCGGCAAAAGTCATTTCCGGCGTTTATCCCTGCTTTCTAACAAGTGTCCCTGATACCGTTGTCGGGAATGGTTCCTGACGTTTATTAAACCCCGAGAATGGTTCCCGGTGTTTACTAAACCCTGGGAATGATTTTCCAGCGAACTAAAATTCGATGCCAATGACCCCATGTCCGGCATTTAACAAATGCCGGGAATAATACCAGCATTTTTAAAAACCCCGGGAATGATTGTAATTAACGCGGAAAACCCTTGAAATTTGACCCCATTTTCGGGGTTTGACAAACGCTGGGAATATTACCGGCATTTTAAAAAGCCCTGGGAATGTTTGAAATTAAGACTAGAAATCTTTACAATTTGATCCCATTTTCGGGGTTTAACAAATTCTGGGAATAGTTTTTTCCCACTAGAAAAAAAAATTTCTCCTCAATTTCTCCCTTATTTAGCCAAACAATTTTTATCCAATATCCTATCCATGTCATTAAAACATCTCAAATACATTCACCATAAGTTCACAAATAACCAAATACGTTCCGACATATTCAATAGCACCATAGAGTCGAACATAAACCACATAACATAATATCTCCAAATATATCCACTACATCAACTCATAAACAGTTCTCAAAAGCCACGACACATTGTGTAATTCTTCCAAAATGAAGCCGTTGATACGAACATAAAACACTACATCAAGTACCAACTAGTTGCTACAGAGATCTTCAACGTGGATAACCTGAAATCAAACATCACAACCAAAGTTAGAGTACATCACGTGTATTAAGAAGTTCAAAAGGTCTAAAATTTTATGCATACCTTTGATTGTCAACAAGTAATTTGAATTCATGAGCTCAATTTGATCCTTTCTGCAATTTTCTTTTCTTTTTTGAGATTGATTGAAATAAAGAGGAAACTTAAAATCAAGGACAACTAATAACATAGGTTGCAACTGGAAAATGCATCGATGAACATAATATTCCTAACATGAACTGTCTCTCCAAATTTGAATATTTGGACACCAATGAAAATGAAAGAAAGATGAATAGGAAATAGTGGAATTGCTTGAAATCTTTCTGCAGCTTGAGGGTCGTTAGGATTTTTATCAGGATGAACTTGCCTAGCCTGTTCAAATAATACAAAGAATTTCGTTACCCTTGTGACCGTAGTCCGCAGTTGTAGGTCATAACACCTCAATACCGTCAAGATGGTATTCAACTTCTTTTAATCCCAATAACTGCTAGATAAACAATGTATTATTCGACATAGATGCAATTTGGTCTCCATTGTTGATTGCAAATGTCTAAATTTCATAAAAGATAGCCCAACACCGCATTTGACAGTTCCCAAATCCCCATAATAAGAATTAAACACCATATCTGACATTTCCCATCTCTGCCCCTCCGATGCACTTCAACTCAACAAAGCAAAAAAATGATCATGCCAAATTTGACAAGAGTCATTACCAAAAATAAAAATAAAAAATTCTAGGAGCCAAAAGAAAGAAATGAATAATGAGCACAATGAGCATCAGAAGGCCAGGAAAGTTGATTCATATTTGACTCATTTATTCCAATCACCATCCCAATGACAAAATTCTTCCTATAAAACTTAATCATCTAAAAGATACACACTTGTCCATGCCAATTCCTCCAAAGAATACAAAAAAATATAACTAAATTTCAATCATTGGTAGCATTCACCATCACTAGATTAGAATATGTTGTTATAAAATGGTGACCCAGTCTACCAAGCCCAGAATACATCTATGTTCAAAGCTGAACAGGTTTGTAATTCTACTCCATCAAACGTTAGACTTGATTCAATTGGTAGAGTTTTGGAACAGCAGCTTATAAGATTATAAATCTAATAGCAAAGCATAAAATTGGTAGAGTTTTGCAACATATTCAAGTATGAGTACTGCGTTATCAGCTAATGAAGGCATATTATTGTCAAGAATTGTCAAAATACGTAGTATGGTCATAGAAAGGAAGTATGTAGCATGCTCATACCTTGTGGGCAAGCTTCTCCAGCTTCTCTTGCTCAATTTTCTATAATAGCACAAACAAATTTTAGGAGGTGTCCTCACCATATGAACACCAGACAAATGAAAAGCAAGCATATCCATGGTCTAAGATATAGACATGGTCTATCCAAGTGTATGAAGCATATCCATGTTTAGAAAGTATTGAATGATTCCCGTCTATTGCTAACCTGCTGAAACATAAGGGCACTAATAGAACTGGGAGCAGTTGTATCCAACATGGTTTAACCAATTGGAAGCCTCTTCCCACCTCGTTTTAAAGCTAGGAGCAGCTCTTTTTTAAAGCTGCAACTAGCCACCTTAAATAACTGATAGATTATCTTTTTTACTCTCTTACATACTATAGTTGGACATAATGGTCAGTAACTCGGTAATCTTTGGAAAATTGATTAGTAACACATAACCGTTCTACAGGAAAAAAAAATTAGATTCTTAGTTATTGACAGGAAACTCAAATTCCGTAATGACATGATCAAAGAGCAAATGAGGCAACACAACAACTGATACAAAGGAGAAAATTTTGGGTACCAATTGTCAAGCATACGTGTAATCAGTTATCACTTGTCTACTCATCATAGTTAGTAAATTCAATATTGTGTACAATGTTGGGTTGGTGACTTGGTTCCCCAAATAAACATGAAATTAGAGAACCTCTAACTGCAAAAATAGAGTACAAGATACTAAAAAGGATTCAGCTGCAATTTCGTGCACAACGCTACCATTTTTCTGTCAACTGATAAACAATCATAGCTGTGCCCATGACCAAATCGCACACAGCAGTGAGTCTAATCTTCAAGCTCAAACCAAAATCCAAACGACGGGAAACATAACTTCGAACCTCTCGGCAATAGATTTGAGATTTGGGTTCGTCCAATTCAGAGTATGTGAATGAGTTTTGCAAGTGAGGAGAAAGGTGTATAATCATTCTTTACATTGATAATGGAGCCGACAATGTGTCGACAAATGGTATTTCGAAGAATCCGGGAACTACCATCAGATGATGTGAGAGAGAGAGAGAGAGAGAGTAAGTGTGTGTGTTTTTTTTTTATAAGGAGGGAGAGAGAGAGAGAGAGAGAGAGAGAGAGAGAGAGAGAGAGAGTTTGTTCTTATGCAGTACACAAAAAATTGAATGCTACCATCTGATTTCTTGCATTGTTGGCGCTCGGTTTTTGGTACAAGAGCACCACGTATGCTTGACAACTAGTACCCTATTGGTACCCATATTTCACCAAAAACCACATTTCAGCTCATTTTAGACTCCAAATTCTAAGAATTCCAACATCTGTAGTAAGTTTAACCTTTTATAAGGATGTTCATTCCTGTTCCAGTCAAATTTCATGAAGTACATGCGAAATTGATGCAAGAGACTCAAATTAGAACAACACAAAATCTACTTATATTCAATTGAATCCAACCTTCATGCAGAGAATACGGCAGGCAAACAAGACAACAAGACTCTCAGTCTGAATAAGAGTTAACATGTATGTACGTGTGAAGGGACTAGGGAGTAGTGTTATAAACATATCCTTGTTAGGATGGTGCGAATCCAAATACTTAACTAAGAGTTGAAAATTTCATTTCGACCTGTTTATTGACAGGAGGCAAGGATATATGGATATCTATCTTTACAATGCAAGCGTTTCATTGATGACTGGTGTGATCAATATCAGATAATTCAACCCATCCCAAGTCAAACTGTACAATCATCTATCATAATATCATTGATGGTAATCATAAAGTTACCTTTTTAAGTCTTCAACCATTTATACTTTCTGATTTTCTATGTTTTTCCATCAATGATGAGATTTTCTATTTGAGATAGGGACATCAGCTTAAATCTAGTGGAAGCTTCCACTTCTCAAACCATCATGCTAACCTTTTTTATTAAGAATAGGAGTCAACTCAGCAAGAGCTTGCACGTCAGATTCTTTCGTTGTTTGTTGATTGTCCCAAGTTTCACTAGGTCCACACTTAGCTTGTGAATTAGGATTTGTTGGAGACTCCTAGCAGGACAAAAAAAAGTCTCCTTCAGATAATCTTACATCTTTGTAAACCAAAATGTATGAAACAACAGTGCAAACGGTTTCCTTTACGACAAGCATCCTGAGATTGAATCAAACCCAGCTAATTGAATATCACCAAACTGACCCAAATCAAAAGAGAGAAAACAAAATAGAGAAAAAAAAACAAAAACAAAAACAACAGTACCCTTGGTTTGACTTCAAGAACAAAAAAACAAAAGAAACACATGAAAGTTAAGAGAATATAACAGGACATTGTGCATATTCATTTTACCTCGCCTTGAGAATTAGGTCATGCATTTAGTTGTGACAATAGTCCTGCTTCCCGCAACTGGGACTCTGGATGTCTCTATTCCGAATTGTCTCGGTGACTATCAGTCGTCATTTGCCGGTGCACGCTAGAGGCATCTGGAGCCTATTAGAACAAACAACTTAATGTAGTTAAATGCACATAAAAC
Source organism: Vaccinium vitis-idaea (assembly GCA_963854785.1). Taxonomy (NCBI): domain Eukaryota; kingdom Viridiplantae; phylum Streptophyta; class Magnoliopsida; order Ericales; family Ericaceae; genus Vaccinium; species Vaccinium vitis-idaea. Next base: position 37,535,012 of record OY978216.1, read on the forward strand.
CAAGCTTGGAAAAGTAAATCTGATACGTAACAAAGGCGATACAATGTTTAGAACATGAATTGTGAAAATGCTATTAGATGAAAAAGGTAAAGGAAAATTGTACATTTTCCTTCGTGAATGACTCATCTAAATCATCATCAGAGTCCTCAAATATGTATCCCATGGTCTCAAAGGCCTTTACCATCTTTCCCAATTTTGATTTCATCTTCTTGAACTCTCAATGGTCAATGGTCAATGGGGGGTTCAGAAGATTCCTGATTATGCTTCTTGGCAGCAAGCTGATGGGTTGAAGTTACTCCTAACCCACACCTGTAGACACCCCAAAATTGAACTCTCATACATGTTTTAATCCCCGATGGTCAAGAGAAACGCCGGGAAAACCTCTCGGAATGAAATCCTTCAAGTCAATTCGGTCAACAGTGCCATACGACACTCATCTCTCACGTACGATGCTCCAACAGTCACGCACGGCATGCTTTTTGGATATTGGCGGTGGAAGTGTGTGTACGGCACAAGTTTGTGTACCGCACGGTACAATTTGTGTGTCGTACGGCACTGTCATACATCAGATCGACTTTTGCAGAATGCCCAGCAACTCAAATGTTTGACAAACGATCGCCCAGGCTCATGATGGTTTCTTGGAGAGGAAAAAGGCTAGGAAAGTAGCCCACAATCACTTTATTTGGGCAGCAAGAATACTTGGAGGTTACGTCCAGCTCGCCTATAAATACCTAGCATTGCTCGGATGATCAACAATGAGAAAAACAATGAAGAACCCCTCTTGAATTCTTCCTACATCCTAAATCATCTATTGTCTTCCACCTCAGAAAACTACTCTCAAAGCTCCACCCAAGAAAACCCAACCGAAAAACCAAGTACCCTGTTTTCGGCTATGAAACCGTGTCCTAGCCACCCCATACATCCTTAGTCCCAAGAACCAAGTATCCTAGCTACTGTACCAAAGTGAAGTGGGAGTCTAGAGGAGGTCCAAGCCGTGCTTAGAGGATCAAGAAGGTGTTTCATTCCGTGAGGTTCAAGCCGGAGGTATAATCCCGTTTCACCAAATCTCTTAGGTTTGGTACCCTGAGGGGAGGGGTATCAAGTGTGGAATGATCTTCTATATCTTCTCCACATTTGGTATACCGATGTTACATTAAAAATCAATTTGATTTATGACCTCCCGATTGCACCATACGATGAAAATTTCGCATCGAATGGAGTAATCCCATGAGGAGGGACATGTTTTAATCCAAAACTATCATTTTCCAGTTCAAAGTAATCTATTTTAATCAAGTTTCATGTCTTGTATGTGCCTCCATTTCATTCTTGTCGAAAAACCAAATTTCAAACTGTTTGTGAAGAAAACAGTGCCGCACGACACTCCTCCTGCATCGCACGGTACACTTGGAGTGTTGTACGGCACTTTTATAAAAATATGACCGTTGGATTGGTGAACAGTGCTGCACGGTACACTTGTGTGCCGTACGGCTCTCTTTTTGAAAGATTGAAATTTTAAATCGATTTCTTTTATAAACAGATTGAGAAATTAGTTTTTCCTTAGATAATTTGCTGTTATTTCATTATATTATCTGTTGCCTTTTAATTGCTTTTTTTTTTTGCATGATTTAACTGCTTATTTGAATAAAGTTTTGCATTAAAATATTTTCTAAAAATCCCACAAATATTTAGTAAAGACCAATTTTTAATCGGGCGAGCGGGGTGCCTTAAAACCCTTCCCCGTTCGTAACATGGCTCCCGAATCCAAAATGATCTCTGGTTTTCAAACTCATTTTTCAACCACAAGAGTCACATTACTTTCCAAATCATTTTCAAATTGGTTTCTCGGGTCCTAAACCATTTTCCAAAAACCCGGGTGGTGACTCCATTTTCAAAACAAAGTTTTTTCCAAACCGGTGGAGCGACGTCCACAACACCTCGCATATGCCCGGGTCGCTCGGGTCCTATAGCTTGGATGAAAATTTCATCCTCTGATATTGGAGTTGTATTAGACCATCTTGACATGGTTGTTGTAACTCCTTGAGTTTATCCTATATGAAATATCACATGTCATGACCAAAAATAGAAACTATACCATCATATCACATAATAAGATCAATGTAGAACATAACCACACTGCATAACGAACTAATAAACTTACCAAAATAGCAGAAGTTTCTTCATTAACCATGTTCCCATCTTTCCCTGTATGCATTTTGACAAACGTATCCAAGCGTGTTGGGTTTTTTCCTAAATCTTTCTCCTAGCATCCATGAAGAACATATATTAAAAGCAGAAAATGTAAAACTAGGATAATGGCATACAACAATTTGAAGTCAATAGATATTCCATAAAACCTGTTTGTTGAACCCTAGCGTGCGATGTCTGTCCGCTCGTGCTTATCAATGTTTGGGATTTCTTAATGTTTGGATTTGTTGTGCTCTTCCCCTATTGAGAGCAATAATTTCATTGTAAATGATCTTACAAGAAAGAAATAGTCCATTTGTTTCTATTACTTGTATTTTTTTATCAGTACTCCAATAGTAGACCAATCACCGCCATTGTTGCTTCGTAGCTCTATGAGGCCTATGAGCTAGTCTATCAGCATCATTGTCATATGGCATGTATTCCTACTTTTTTGCTTCACATTTCCATCCTTGCCATTTCTTTCCAAGTGATTGCATAAACCGCCTCTCCATAGAGTCATATGCAGTAGTGTGAGCCTACAACACAAGAAATTGCATAATACGGAGCAAGAAAAAAACACATGCACTTTTTTCCTTAACAAAGAAAAAAAAACATGTAGCCTTTACCTTAATTTCTTCTCATACTCTCCTCATATAGTGTTGAGGAACATATCGCTCGTTATAGTGCAATGGTAGAAGGGAACCATCCCTTGCCATCACCCCCATCTGAGTGGCAACTGGACCTGTTTTGGGCGTTACAGGTTGTCCATCACCATTAAACAAAATCTTAATTTTTTCCTTGTCATTATTCCATGATGCATGCATCAACGTGGGACCCCTTCGTCGTGTTGAAGTAATATCTAAAGGTAAACAACAAAAAGGTAATAAATAAATAAGTACATGAATAAGTGTAACTAGAGAAGTATGGACCAGTTTGAAAGTGACCTAGTCTCACCTTGAGAGGATGAGGTGACGATGCTTCCAAGTGAATACCATCTAGGTGGTGGCTCAGGTATCCTCCCTTGTTCAACATCATCCGCCATTGCAATCTCTAACATAGTAAAAGGATGAGGATACAACAACACATTTCTATTAAAAAAAATAACAATGAAAGAGTCAAGCATACAACAGTTTACATAGATAAATGGAAAGGTAAACATCACTCCATAAGGTGCAACACATTTTACATGAAAATTAGTAGAAGTAAAGGGACGAGGATACATAAAGATATTAACTAAAGTCCATCTCATACTTGCAACCTAATACTCCCTTAAGTAAAACAAATCATCATGATCATCGACTGGATCATCTACTATTAGGCCAAGCAAGTCATCCCTAATCCACATGCTATCCTCATCTTGTGCCTGGGTTACATCATTTAGTTCTTGCTGACAAATTTCAACTACTTCGATGTTTGCAACAAGGCCATCCCAACTTGTCATGATTCATACGCGTCTCTAGGTTTCATTCTAATTACAATGCTCAATCTTCTTTGGTCAGATCTTGCACATAAAATACTTGTTGGGCTTGAGATGCTAGTATAAATGGTTCATTGGACTCATGTTCTGTCATATACAGCAAACGATCAAAACAAACAAGGGTGAAGCCAAATTCATCATTCAGTATTAGCCCGCGATTGTAATCAATCCACTCACAATTGAATAATACATATTTACGTTCATGTGTATACTACAACTCCACCATGTCTGTGATCTTTCTGTAATACGTAACATCTCCTTCTTGAGGATTCACATCTCTAGTGCTTGAATAACTACTAGTCTTCGCCATCAACACAACTCCATTGTTTTCTGTTTTCCATTTTCTCTCCCGATCGTTGGTGTGATATATAACCCCATTGATGATGTACCTACTAAATCTAGTGGCCGTGTCACGAGGACCCAATGCCAAATCTGCAATGTCATCTGTCACTTGCTCAGGCCCCGCAAGTTGTAACTGATGGACCTAGGAGAACAAAGTAATAAAACTTAATAATTGCTAGTTTATCAACAATGTAATACTAAACTAGTGTGAAATATGACTTAGTTTTGGAACCAAATGGGAAACGTTTCATGGTGAAGGCGTTCAAGTGCACGGTCTCTAATTCAACAATTGCTTTGTCTTATGAACTCACGGTGCTTCCTACAATATTCATGTGATTTGACAATACAAGCTAAGTATTGTGAGTAACCATAAAATGGATAATCTTGGGGAATAAAGAATCAAGTATCTTACTCTCGATATGGAATGACTGAGTCGGTGTTAAATAAGATATAACAATAAGCCTGTGCCATTTGTATGAGACTAAGAGAACTTCTCTTGTTTTCCAAGAGGACAACCTCCTACTTGACCCTCATCACCTCCATTATAATTCCTCATAGGTCGATTTAATTTATATTCAATACCATCCAAGTACCTAGAACAAAATGCCATGCATTCTTTAACAAAATATCCTTTCTGCAATGGAGCCCACTGGGCGGGCTCAATTACGCAAAGTACGACTTAAGAGTCATAAGATACATATACATCAAATGGTTTTAATGTTAAAAAGCAAAGCATGAGATAATAAATTGAAGACTAAATGAAGTATGAAGAATCTCATACCTCTCAACATAATACATCCACCGGTATCGCACGGGACCACCAATCTTTGCCTCCTCAACTAAATGAATAGGTAAGTGCTCCGTTATGTCAAAAAATGAGGGAGGAAATATTTTTTCAAGCTCACATAAAGTGAGCACAATTCTAGATTGAAGGTGATCTAATTCATCAACTTTTAAGACTTTAGAACACAATTGCCTAAAGAAATTACAAAGCTCTATCAATGGCTTACTCACTTTCTTAGGAAGTGTTTGTTGACTGCTATTGGAAGCAAATTGGTCCATCAATATATGGCTGTCATGACTTTTCAGTCCAGATATGTAAAGACCTGGTTTTCCATTAATTATTAATAGACCTTAAATAATTAGTTTTGTGCATAATATTGTAATTTGAATTTTTCCTTAACAATTTCATAGCTACCCCGTAATATATATATATATATATATATATATATATATATATATATATATTAGAGATAATAATGATTTTCTATATTTGAATTTGATTTTTTTTAGACCCCTATCTTTCCTCCCACTCTCCTAATAACTCTCTACCACTCCACTTGCCCATAAATCCCAATCTCTATCTCTATCTCTATCTCCTTTTCTCCTATCAATTCTCCCTCTTTCTTCATTTGTTAGTTCTCTTTATTTTCTATTAACTTCTCTCCATCTATTAATTCTTTCTACATTAATTCTTTCATTCCCTCATTCTCTCTTTCTCTCATACGGCTCCCTCTCCCTCTTTTCATCAGAAATTCATACCTTCGGTGACGTTTGATTTTTGGTTTGCGAACTTCCGTTTTCGTGCTTAAATCTACGGAGGAAAGGTAGGGAATTCTAAACCTAACCATTACTTTAGTTACTGTTTTTATAGTTAGTATGTATGTGGAGAAGTGTAGAAAATTTGTACACCGAAAACTAGATCATTATCAAATGGGTAGTGAAAGTTTGATGTTGAAAAATCGGATTTTTGGGTACTGTATTCTGTTTGTCAGTTTCGGGTCTTTTTCGAGTCGATTCGGGAAAAACTCAAAACTGAAAGGTTGTAGATCTTGAAAAGTTAAGCAACTTTGATATAGAACTCGTCTCGATCCGAGTTACGTAGAATTTTATATGATTTTTCAAAATTTCTATTGAGTGTAATTTTATCACTCACGGTGCTACTTTTTGGTGGCCATGGTGTCCCCAAAGCCAGGTACAGAAGGAGATGAGGAGCCGCCTGCTGATTATGAGGCGATGGAGCAGCTAGATGGGAATCAAGTGGCGGACCCATGACTTTATCAGTAGAGTTAGCTAGATGGCTCTGTCATTTTATTTCTATTGGATTTTTTTTGAATAAATGTTTTAAGTTTTTCAGATAGTGTTCGAATTCAATTTATTTCAGTTGTAATAAGTTAGTTTACTTTTAATTTTCGCAAAAAAAAAAATTATTAAGTATTCTTTGGAATTTTAATGAAGTTAACATTTTTATTTAAATAAATTTTGCAATTCATTTATTAACGTACCCAATTTTCGAGGCGTTACAAGATATGGTGCGCTGCATTACATTAACACAAATGGGAAATGTTGGAAGCATAACCATCTAGAACTTTCACCTTCTTCAAAAGATTACACATCATAGTTTTCTCCCTATTATCCATTGAAAAGCATGCATGAGGCAAATAAAACTTGCCGCTACTTTGTTTATGGGGATGCATCGCCTTGCGGATGCCTCGTTTTTCAAGATCACGACGAGCATTTAAGTTGTCCTTCCCTTTGCCTTCAAAATCCATTATTGTCCCCAAAACGTTGTCACAAATATTTTTTTTAATATGCCTCATATTATGCTTCCAATACAGTAGATCAAAGAAAATGCTCTTCTTTTTCCAATTACCTTGCAAAGTATTTTCCTCAACACCGTCTTCATCATCTATCATTTTTCTCTTTCTAGCATGTAAGTCCCCATCACCCTCCTTTCCAAATTTGTTAACATAGTTTGGAGGAAATTATTGATAACACTTCAAACCCAGATAAACGAGTAGGACAAGTATTAAGTTCAATCTTCCCATCAAAAGACATGCGCTCAAATTGAAATTTGTGGCCCTCTTCCAACCATCTTCGATGTCCCAAATAACACATCTTCCTTCAAAAATCCAACCAACTTGAACATGTGTCAACATGACAAACTGGACAAGCAAGATGACCTTTTGTACTCCAGCCCGACAACATAGCAAATGCAGGAAAATTATTAATTGTCCACAGTAACAATGCACGCATTTTAAACATCTCATTGCCTAGTGCATCGTAAGTGTCAACACCTACATTCCACAACTCCTTCAACTCGTCTACTATAAGTCTTAGGTATACATCAATATTATTCCCAAGTGACTTTAGGCCGTCAATAAGCAATGTCAACGTCATGTAAGGTTGTTTCATGCATAACCAAAGTGGTAAGTTATATGTCATCATCACAACAGGCAACGTACTATGAGAAATGTTCATTGTACGAAATGGGTTAAAACCATCTGATTCTAACCCAAGCCTAACATTGCGAGGGTCCTTTGAAAAATCAAGGTAGAGGTTGTCAAAATGTTTCCATAAACCGGAATCAATAGGAATTGGGTTCTCTGCCTGCCATCTCATTAAGCTAGCAGTCTTTATAGACGAGAATAGTCTTTTTAACTTAGGTATTACGGGAAAGTACATAACAATCTTCTCCGCAATTTTTCCTCCTTTTTTAGGCCGATCTGTTTGATCCTCTGATTGTTTATATCTAGGACTATGACAAACCTTGCAATCAACCCGATCTGCATCTTCCCCCAATATAACATACAATCTTGAGGGCATGCGTGAACTTTATGGTATTGAAGGCCCAACCTGCAACAATTTAGTGGCAGGAAAGGCGTCCTTCAACAACTTAAGCAACATAGTAAATGACTTGTTACTCCACCCACCTAAACACTTTATATGCATTAGTAGCATAATAAAGGAAAGCAACGAGAACTTCTGACACCCCGGGTACAACTCTTGCTCAGCTTCCTTTAAGAGCTTAAAAAAGTTAATGGTTTGTTCGTCTAGACCACATGAGCCAGCCAGAGGAGGATCAACATTCATATCTTGGGCATGAATCGGTGGAATTCCAAATGATCACGTATCATTTCTTCCATATCATTTTGCCCATCAAAATTACCTTGGCCACTATTTTCGATACCCTGATCTCTAGGTTGTGATCTCTTCCCATAAAAAATCCAAACAGTGTAACTTGGACTAATTCCATTCACAACAAGATGTTCCTTCACTACATCTATTTTCTTTCTAACGAAATTATGACATTTCTTACACGGACACGAAATTTTTATTTCCCCATCACGAATGTTCTGACACGCAAATGCCATAAAATCTATTACCCCATCTAGGTATTTTGGATCAAGCCTACTCAAATTCATCCAACTTTTATCCATATTCATTTCCATTAGCACAACTCTGGAAAACAAATAAGTAATTACCAACAGTCTAAATTAAAGTTTGAGCAATAAAATGTTAGTATTATTGGCATTTTCTAGATTCCGACAAACCATTGGAGTCTGTATATTGTTCTTTTTTCATTTGGGTTTGGGAGGTCTTTTAGTGTATTGAGTCTAGATGTTCCGCCCGAGGGATCACGATTTCTTGTAAAGCCATAGCCATGAAGATTGCTCGGATTTCGATAACAAGAGGTATATGCATTTCATGTTCAAGTTCTTCCATGCATCATATTGGTTAATTTGATTATAGGTCTCATTGGAAAATCATGTTTTATATGGCATTGGAATTCTTTGTTTGCCTTTGGATTTAATGGAGAAAAATTTTCTTCTTAGGCTTATACCTCTTTTAAATGATCTTCTGCAAGATGCGCTAGATTGCGCTTGTCTTTTTACCTTCTGGCGCTTACTAGCGCACGCATTTCAAGTTTTCTCAAACTTCTGCAAGATGCGCCAGATAGCGCTTGTCTTTTTACCTTCTGGCACTTACTAGCGCAACGGCTTTTTTTGTCTGAGGTCATGCATGACGTCATATGCATATTTTGTTGCGCTCCTTAGCACTCATAGCTAGTTTTCTGGCACGATTACTAGCGCAACGCGATTTTTAGAGGTATGTGGCATTTTCTCATTGGTCCTCGTTTAGGGCTTCGTCATTGGCACTATATAAACAAATTTTTCACTCTTCTAAGTCCGATTTTGAGAGCATTAGCCCACCGTAGAGAGAGAGAGAGACACTTCTCCTTTATTTGTTCATGGGGTTCTTGCTTTTAAGGTGATTTCTATTTTGATTTGATCATCTTTTATTCATTCTAGTGCTATATTTTAATATCTATGTATATGCTCTAGTTTGATTCTTCTCAAAATCCTCATTGCATCATCAAGTAACAATCTTTTCTTATATTCTTGTGTTTAGATGCTTTAAGTATGGTTTAAACTTAGTGTTTGATCATCTCTTATGTCAATCTAGTGCAATACTTTTGTTCACCATGTATTTGTTCTAGATTGATTTTCTTCATTCAAAACCCTTTATTAAAAATCAAATTTTTTTTATCTTTTTATGAGTTCTTGATGCACTATAAGATTTAAACCTTGTGTTTGATCATTTATTTTGTCAATCTAGATTAATCTTCTAATACTCCATGGATTACATCTAGTTTGATTATTTTTCACAAAAATTTTCATTTATCATCATGTCATTCACATCATGGTTGATTGCCTTGGTTCCTACATGAGCCAGTTGGACCGGTGCCAAGTTGACTCGGAGATCAAGACGGGTGTGCTTGTGAAGTCCATGGAATCAAAGAGGGGTATGGGGTACTACATCAAGAATTTGAGCTAGGTGTCACAAGGTGCTTGTTGGGTAATTCCTAGTCTTGTTAATTCTTCTAAACCTTTTGATGTATGGAATGCATAAGTAGGACTAGGCCATGGTTTTATGCATAAGTAGTTTCCACATATATCTTGTGTCTTATCTCTTTACTTTAATTTCTTTTATATCTTGCAAATTAAATTGTGGCAATTTGAATGGAGCATGAATGATTGTATATCTCTAGGACCCGTTAGTGCATTATATTTATTTTCAATTGGTAACAAAGCCTGTGTGCTCATTATTGGTTTAATTGCCTGAGTTGATCCTTATTTGCACTTTTGATTGTGTTTGTCCTATGGAGGGTGTCTTGAAATCTTGTCTTGCTTACTTTGACGTTAGTTACTATGCCTTTCAAAAAGCCAAAATGAAAAATGACATTTCGGACTTCGAACCCTCTAAGCCTATCCTTGAGTCTAGTAAGGGTTTTGTTTTTAAGTCTACGCATGAGGAAAGCTATGACACTAGTGACGATGATGAGAACTTAGACAATGAGGAGCATGCTTTGTTTATTAAGAAGTATAAGAGATTTGTGACTTGTAGGAAACCTAGTGAACTAGGTACTTCTTCTAATCCCTTGAGTGGTGTCAAGATAAAAACTAAAAAGGGTCTTAAGGTCACTTGGGGAGATAATAGTGAAGATGAGGTTAGTGAAAGTGGTGTCCATGAGGCATGTGAGAGTAATTCTAGTGTCTCTATGTTAGTGGCTACTGTTGATACTCTTGTTTCTCCTAGATCATTGTCCAACTCTTCTTCTTGTATTGTTGAAGACATGAACAAATTGACTCTACATGCTAACAAGTTGAAAATTGCTTCAAATGTTCATGTGAACTCGCATAATATATGGAAGAAAGTTGACAATATTTCTCTTGTTGCACAAACAGCTTTTCAAGCACATAATGCATGTTTGTGGTATCTTGATAGTGGTTGCTCTAGGCACATGACCGGGGATATAGCTATGTTTGCTAATCTTGAAAATTTTGATGGTGGCTTTGTGACATTTGGTGATGGTAACAAAGGTAAAATTATTGGTCATGGTACCATTTGCACCCCTGGTCTCCCCAAATTGCATAATGTGTTTTTTGTAGAAGGATTGAAAGCTAATCTCTTAAGCATTGGTCAATTTTGTGATAATGAGCATAATGTACAATTTTCTAAAGATGCATGTTCGGTTGTGGATCCTAATGGTGATTGTGTTCTTAATGGAATTAAATCTATAGATAATTGTTATTGTGTTAAGCCACATGTTTCTATTGCGTGTAATCGAGTCTTGATTGATGAAGTTAAGTTATGGCATCAACGATTAGGACATGTGAATTTCATTGAATTGCATCATATTATCAAGAGAGTGATACACCACCAGATAGAGTGAGAAGCCGAACACATATACGTCAATCTTGGAGTTCTCTGCCAAAATTGAAATCAGATGGAATTAGAGGCCAGGCCCGTAAACTTAACAGCTCCATTTAAAATAAGATAATCCACATGATTGGTGACTGACTCTCATGCATGAAGATTTGTTTTCCATGATTAGATTTTAGGAGGCTAATCAACCACGTAAGAGGGTTTTGTTGACCCACATGAACAAAAAAAATCCTATTTATTACTAGATCTATTTGAAAAAGGGTTTTGACAAATTTCACACCCTCTTACAAAACCAAACCAAAATATCCAATAATAATAATAATAATAATAAATAAAATAAAAACCCACCCCCAAGACTTCTTCTTCGGCGACCCCCTATATTGTAAACCCCCAAATCGACCCCACCGTTGTTTCACGCCACCACCTCAGCACCACCCACACAAAAGACCACCACAGAAGCAAAAAAAAAAAAGTTAACGAAACACAAACAAAAAATAGGCTTAAATGTGAGAGAGAGAGAGAGAGAGAGAGAGAGAGAGAGAGAGAGGGAGACGATACCTGAACAAGGAAGATGAGTCAGAAGTGAGATCGCAGTCGGAAGTGAAATCACAGGAGGGAGATAGCTGTTAGGGCTTTTCGCAGGAGAAAAGAGAAGCCTAGGTAAACATAAGGAAATAAGGAGGGAAAAGAAAAAAAGAAAAAAAAAAGTTGTAACTCGCGCCTCTACAAATTTTTGGTCCCGCGCGTATTTTCTCCGGCCCCAGACAAAATAAGGACCATTACCAAGTTTTTTAAACTATGCGGGGAAGTAAGTGCGGGGAATGCCCTTTTTGTTGTAGTGAATCCACCATAGATCCATCATACTCACATCATTTGAACCCAAGATTCGTATCCAAGAGCTTTGGGGAACCGTTTTTGGGTGGTTTTCAAGCTTGGAGAAGCTAGGGTTTTACTTGGAGCTTGTGGGAGCTTCAAATCCTTGAGGTAGGGATCTCTCCTCTCCTTCTAAGTGTTTTATGCGTTGGTTTGATCATAACTTCAGTTTGACTTCTGCCATTTTTCGTGATTAGGTTGAGATCCCTGAAAATCAAATTTTCTGCTGCATTTTCCCCTGTTTCTGCATTTCCCGTCTGGACGGGGGCCGGACCGACTAGATAGTTTTTCTAGAGAACTCCTTCGGGTTATTTTGTTCAACTATGATCCTTGTTTGGCCCTCCTTTGGCCCCCGATTGAATTATTCGTCCGTACCATTGCGATATCACTTGGTATTTCTTTGAAACTTCGTTTGATTTCTCATGTTGGGGCTTAGACATTTGTTGTTGGCCGTTGTTGGCCGTTGCTATGACGGAGATACACAAAGGATTTGAGCTCTCTTTGAGAGTGTCCAATCTCTCCCGCGCCCCGTTTATAGGAGTAATTATTCAATCATTCTAGATATCGCCACGTGATGTCCCATAACTCTCTAGCATGACACTTGTATGTTGGGTCCATTCACTTTGTCATGGGCTCACCATAATGTGTGGTGTAATTGGGGTCACTGAGACATCACGTGGCGCTTGGGGTCACATGCCCCCAACTCAAAACTAGCAAATTCAACTTATGCTCCAACGTATTTATATTCCATAATTCTATAAGTAACACTCAAGATTGAATATGCCATTACTCCTCCAAAATTGAATCTATACAAGGTTGCTCCACCCTTTGCGGATTTATAACTCTTCCAAGGTTATGTGGGGGTCAATGGAATCAGTGTTGAAATGGACCCAAATGAACCCCCATGAGCTAAGGCACTTCAACCATAACTTTTATACAATTGATATAGAGTAGTCAACACTTGGAACAAAATTCTACCACATAAAAGTACAATTTTTTAAAAATAAATGTATGATATATTTTCCCTTCTACTTTATTAGATTACATTTTTACCCACTTCAAGAAATTTATGCTAAGAACCTCATTCACATTCCTTTCAACGTCATATTTTTCACTTAATACATTTTCATCTGTGCAATCCTATGTATTTGTGTGTGGTCTTAAGATTTTCATTTATGTAGAATTTGTGGTGGTGGCATTGCTCCAGACCATTCAAAACATGATTGTCAGTTTGGCTTTCAAAATATCAACACATGAGTCATGCATCTTACAGTATTAACCGATTACACTCCATGGATACCACACAAAGCTAGAGCTTCACTAAATTTGCCTTACCACGGCCACCATGGGCAATACAAAAGTTGTGTCAAGGGTAGAGAGAGAGAGAGAGAGAGAGAGAGGATTAATGATTTATCAAAAAGAGAATGAAGGAAGACCTGGTGTGCAAGAGTAGGATAACCATATTCTGCATTTCTTTTGTCGACAAACATGTCAACAAAGCCACCAACTGACCAAAGTTGTATAAAAAAGTCAAAATATAACCGGACTCCCTACCCTACAAAGTGCCCAAGCCAAACTTCACTTATGATGAGGAGTGTTAGAACACATCATCTTTCCTCACGAAATACTAAAAAAATCCTAATTTGTTATGAAATGAGAAAATAGGAATGCTACATACCCATAACTTTTACCCAGAAAAACGTCAAGCATAAAAGTATGAGGCGTATATTATAGATTCAAAGATGATGTGATATGGGCCACATCCTGAATGAATCTGGTCTAAAGATTCCACTTTTTGGGTATTGTTTGTAAAAAATTTGGCCACTTAGTATTGTTGCAGAGAACATGATGCAGACATTGTGTGGGATCAAACTGCATCTTCCATACCAGTGATGAAGAAAAGAATAACAACAACAGCAGCAGCAACAAAGGGTAAGTGTAATTATCAGGCTTACACGCACCACTCCTCAATATGTCTCTGTACAAAAGAACAGATTCCTTTGGGTATTCACTCTCTGAAAAACCTCTAATCGCCACATTCCATGAAAACACATTCGGGTACTGGGTATTTTTCAAATATCATTTTACAGTAATCAAGATTACTCGATTCTGAAGTGGCACAAAAGGCAACCAACTGACTCGAAGCAAACCAATCTAAGATCAATTCAGTTACTCTCATTTGGGCTTGGATTTGCTTCAAATGAGTCATGGAAGTGCATTTTTGTTCTAATTGTTGAGTTTGTCTTTTGGGGTAAAAGAGAGCAAGTGTGGAGAGAAGAAAAGGAGGATGTGTTTGTGAGGGGTTTTGGTTTCCATTATATGAGGTTGATGAGAAAGAGATTGAGCATTAGAAGGAGGAAGCTTAAGTTTTCCGTTTATCAACTGTCTTCGTACCCAACCTCCTGTAAATGGCTTTCATTACAGTAAACAACAGAAACAAAATTTAGCTCAATGGAATATTCGTCTGAGCGAAGATAACATTTGTCCGGACAGTGAACTTTTCTGCAAAGATCCAAATACGTTGAGCTGCAAATTTACCCCAAAAAAAGTACGTTGCCTCAAGTTTTGAGCATGTGACCGCAATGATTAAGTCTATGGCTGAGAGATCCGTGAATGTTCTCCTGTAAGGTTCTGGAGTGTGGACACAAAGTTTGACCATGTGGCCTCAAGGTTCTAGTATGGGTGCACACATATCATCAGGGGCCTAAACATGTGACATATCTGATTCTTCATGTACAATTAACTTAGAAGCTTATGCCAGCCTCTCATTCCGTACAAAGTGGGAAATGGTATTTCTACATTTGCATGGTTAGATAATTGGCACCCTTTGGGTCCTCTATATAAGCGGTTTGGAGAGAGCATTTTCTCTAACATAGGTGAGTCCCTAAATGCTAAAGTATCCTCTCTCATTCAAAATGGACTTTGGAAGTGGCCAAGGAAAAGGAGTAGGGTTAGCCAGGAGATTCAAGCAAATACTCCATAAGGTTTTTTTTTTTTTTTCCTGATGTGGCTATTGAAGATCCTGTGACAAGGACTCCTTCCCCTACTGGTAATTTTACTACGAAGTCTGCTTGGAATGCTATAAGGCATACGTATGTTTCTCAAGAGTGGTGCAAAGTTGTGTGGTTTAGTAAATATGTTCCACGGTGGGCCTTTATTCTTTGTTTGGCTATGCAGTAAGAACTGAGCACCAGGGATAGATTGCTAAGATTGGGTGTCATTTCTGATGCAACTTGTCACTTGTGTGGTAGTGGCAACACTGAATCTCATAGTCACTTGTTTGTTGATTGTTCCTATTCTAGAGCAGTGTGGCTAGAAGTTTTGGGGGAAAATCAGGTGGCTAGAAGTTTTGGGGGGAAATTAGGTGGCTCGGGGCCTTATGTTATGGAATGTAGTAACATGGTTTATTCTGCATTCTTAGGGGAAGGGTTTCAAAAAATCTGTTCTCCAACTTCCCTTGGTTGCAGCTCTGTACCATATTTAGGCTGAAAGGGACACTTGCAGATTATGGAGGAATGTGAAGCCTAGCCAAGAGAATAGGGACACTTGCAGATTATGGAATGTGCCTCATGAGATGCTTGAGGCTGCCTCCTGTACTTATTCTAGCTTAGCTTGTTTTGATTTTTTGTTTTGATTTGGGGATGGCCTGATAATGTCTTTTGTTTTCTAAAAGCAAATCAAATAGGATTTGAGAGTTGGCAATTTTCTTTGGAACGGCGAGGTAGTGGTATCCAATCCATGTAAGCAACTATCGTGTGCGAGTGTACAATTTTACCACTGAGATTTAAACTACCAACCCAATGGAATATGTTGCAGTGAGCATATTTTCAGCATTCAAAAATGTGGCCCAGCTTCAAAAGAGAGTCCTCACTAATTGGTACTCTCCGTTAATCCCTTTATAAATAGAATAGATAGATGTCGCACTCAACGTAATGGAATGATCCAATAGTAGGCTTTTTCTCACTTTAGGTTCCAAACACAATGTCAGTAGTTTATCGAGACTGCTCTAAGCCTATTGTCTTTTGTTAGTTTTATTTCCGTGGCTTCATTTTATTTTATTTTAGACGATTTAGACTTGGATTGGGGTTTGACTGTGCGAGCAGCTAAGGCCAGGGCTATTGCCGATGCTCGATTTCGGGAAGCCTTTGATCCAACTTATGGGTCATGGGAGGAAGTGCATGATGCTTTGGATGATTCAGATTTGGAGAATTTGGAGGATTCGGAGTTCTTTAATTCTTCATGTGGGGGTTCTTCTTGGTCGACTTCGGGGTGTTGTAGGAGCCCAGCTACGAAGGTTGGGGAATCTTCGACACTTGGCACACAGAAGGAGGCATTGGAGTCTAGAATGGCTGGTTCTTTTAGAGATATGCCTAGCGACCAGAGTAAGACAGTTTCTACAGGCTGTACAGTTATGGATCTCGAGGGTCAAAGGAGTGATGGGGTCAAACAACGCAAAAGAAAAGTTATTATGAGCCGTGATTTTCTTCTTGTAAGTCGCACATGCCTTCCGGAATTGGATCGGCAATTCCGGCTTTTTCATATGCCGAGTCTATCAACTATTGAAGTCAAAGTGAAGGGGTCGACTCGAGAAGTTTCTTCTAGGGCTCGGCAGGATGTTGTTCCTCCTTCTCTGTCCAAATGTGTGGATGCACCATCACAGCCTGACCTTCATCTGAACGACAAAGTCGGGAATGATCACGTCAACGACAAAGAAGGTGCATTTTCTATGGGTGGTTTGTCAGAGCTTGCCCGTCCTTCTAAGATGGAAGAGGATTCATCCTGCTAGTCTGGTTGTGAGTTTCCTCCTGCTACACCTAAACGGGTCATGGATGAGGCTTCGGGAATCAGGGATGTGCAAGCTAAGCGAGTGGCGGTCATCTGTAGGCGAAGGTCAGAGGATCCTACTGCTATGCGTCGAGGTCATCGGAAGCAGAAGAGCAGGGCCAAGATGGTTGCTAATTGTGACACTGGTGGCAAGGGCATTCAAGGCTACACTCGGAGGAAACGTAAACGGGAGATGGTTATTGAGGATTGCTACGCCGAACCTCACCCTTTCCGTATCCCTCAACGTCGTAATATCTTTTATTAGTCTTGTGTCTTGCGCCTAATCTTTGTTTTGCAATCTTTGTTTTGCAGGGATTGATCTTGGCGTTGAGGGATTGGTCGGTTAGGTTTAGTCTTGGAAGGGTGTAGCTTTATTGCCTTATGTAGACTTTTTTCTTGGGGCTTTGTTTTGTCTTATGCTAGCATTTTGAATGGTCTGTTATCTATTGTATGGACCATGCAACTATGTGTTGCACTATTTTATGAATGGATGATTTTTGCTTGCTCAAAAATAATAATAATAATAAATAAATATAAATTACATTTCTTCATTGCTCAAAAAAAATTCGAATTTGAAGGACACGAAATTACCATTTGAGCCTATTTTACCCAAAGCAGACAAACTAGGAAGAACAGTTACATTTTGACTAACCGGAAGCTAGCGAACACAATCCCCGTCCCTTATTCCCAAGCAAGAACAGTTACATTTTTACTATTTCATCATTTTGAGTTAAAATTTCAGTAAAATCTAATTTACTGGTAAAATGAATTTGAGTCGAGGTGGGGTGAGTTTTAAGGAGATTTTCGGATGAATTTCAGCTTTGGTTGGGGCTCTAGCCAAGGGGGTTTTTCTTGTCATGTTAGGGCTCACCAAACGGGCAGAAAGGTGCACGAGGTGTAAATTGGACAGGACTAGACCGTCACGACACAGTAAGAGGCAAATACAACATGACATGACACAACACGGTGTGTACTGACATGACGCAACATTAACACTGCGCATGCCGAATTGGACCGCCATTTTCGTACATGTCATACAGGCACCTTGCTTATAAAGAATTATAATGATAAGAGACAGTTCGAGGGTTATATACACAAGGTCAAAGAATAGTACTTACAACGTAGGTATTGGAAGAGCCATCATTCCACACAAAACCAAATGATATGCATTAATCACGACATTGGACAGACTCCATGGGTTCCCAGAATTACTTCAAAACCTGTAAAACCTTTGGGGCCCGTTTGGATGGAGCTAAATCTCCCCTCCAAAAATTATCACCCCTGATAAGGGGTGGGTCCCACTCATTACCTGTGTTTGGCAAACAAAATTCGTCCCCTGATTATTTTTCACCCCTGATTATTTTTCACCCATTAGAGGCTCTCTCCCTGATAATTTTTTGGCACCCCTTGGGGTCCCCAAAAATTATCCGGGAGTAGAAGGGTGGGTTTTTTACCATCAAACCCCTCCTTATCCCCTTCCTTTACCAACCAACACAAACCACCATGGCCAAACGCAGTTCACCCAATTATTCCGTTGCCGTTGACGGAGAGAAAAAAAAAAACAATGAAGCAAAATCAGAGCAGGAGAGGATCGATCTGCTCACCTTTTGGTACTGTCCGCTGCTCCATGGTCACTGGAAATGTCTGGCATGTATACTAGTATTGGTGATTTCGGCAATGCTTTTTTTTTTTTGATCAGATTTCGGCAATGCTTCGAGTGTGAATTTTGCTTGATGAAGACAGAGAGAGACGTGGGGTGGACAGTGGATTGAGGAGGGGTCGGTGGGATTTTAGATCTGGATGAATACACCCCAGATATCTATCTATAAAGATTTGATCCAATACACCATCATCTTTTTCCCCTTTTTTAAATCGTATACACCATCACCTTTGATCTTTTATTTTTTGATTAAGGGCTTTGATCCAATGGCTGGGATCCCACCCCTTTGGTATATAATTAGCTCTTTCTTGGTCAAACTGTGTATGTGTGTAATTGAGATGAAAAAAAATATATTAAACAACCAAACCAAGTCAAATTATCCAAAATTAATTAGATATATTGGATTTTACATTTATATATTTAATTTAATACATAATCAAGTTTAAAACTATACAAGGGCAAAAGAGTCATTTGATAGTTTTTTCCATCATCCACCCCCTCTTATTTGTAAAACATCCAAACCAAGTCAAAAGTTATCCCCCTGTTTAATCCATCATCCAAACCATTTATTTTTTTATCCCCCTTCCATAAACATCACATCAATGTGGGCCAACCCTCCAAAAATAATACCCCCTCTTATCTTATCCCCCTCCATAACTTATCCCCCTGAAATTTTAGCACCATCCAATCGGGGCCTTGCATCAACAAAATTTAGTCCCAGAAGAGGCAGATTATACGATAATAGTAAGAATTACGTGGCATCAGCTCCAAAACTTCAAAAACAAATTTAAACAAAGCATCAAGAATATCCTCCAAATTTGATGGTAAATAGCCAAAAATTAGAATCCTCAAGGCGCAGTTGTAAACTCTCCTACATTGAGTTTCACGACAACAAAACCCGCTTTAGCGAAAAATAACAATGTTTGGGAGATATAACCTCCCCCGAATTTTGGTTATTCAAACCGAGTAAAAATTGCACCGGAACACAATCTTCAAAATCGAGCTCCAAAAACAAATTTTCATCAACATCTAAATAAATAAGAAGGGTTGAGCAACGTTGATGATCTCAAATTAGCCTCCCCCGGATCCGTACTTCTTTCCGAAGACGATCACCTGGAGCTTGTCGTAACCGGCGAGCACACCAGCACCAGCAACAGCACGGAGGATGTTGGCACCGGCACCCTTGAACAGAGATTTGGTACCCTCATTCTTGAGGATCTGAGAGAAGGCATCAAACGAGCTCTTGTACTTGACGGCTTCACCGGAGGTCATCATCATTCTTCTGCGGACTGTGTCAATTGGGTAGGAAGCAAGGCCAGCACCATTTGTGATTACCCAACCAAGAGCAAAGCTAGCAAAGAAACTATCCTGAAATTACCATCAAAACACACAATTGCTTGTGTCAGACGACCTTAGTATTCCATGCAATGGAACAATGATATCACACTTTTTCCCTTATCGGGAAATGATTTCCATACATGCATTCCTTTTTTGTGTTTCATATGCAAAATTAGAAAGTTATCCTTCGATCTATAGATGGGTAGTCTTCCTTTTTCCATAGACCCACTCTTACGTTCATCTTCATGCAGGTAACTTCAAAACTTAGTTGTCGAAGATGAAAGGGCAAAGTTGGACATTCACATGAATAGACGAGAAACCAGAAATCGGAGGTCAGCTTGAAAATACACGCACCCACACATAGAGGGCAATGACACATATTCACATCATTACAGACAAACAAGGGAGCGCAAATCTACTGCGTATACGACCACATTAATAGAATGATTTTGCAATCACAGTTCACTGGTCCCATTTTGCAAGCAAACAATACGTATCACTCACATGCACACTCTTGTCATGTTTAACGTTTGTATCATTCAGAAAAGCAAAATTGAACTTCAAGGTAGAGAAGGCCTTTTGAAATTATATTATTTCTGCAATACGATTATGAAAAACCGTGAGAAAACAAATGCAGTTTATCACCTAGCATCAATTAGCAAGCAAATGGTGAATGATAGTCACTATAATCACTTATGCTCAAACAGGTTATCAATGTCAATGGAGACCAGATTAAAAGCACCGTGACTTTCTCAACTTGTGTGAAGATATAAAGCAAGATGAAGCCACATAATGATTTACTAACCTGCATTTTACCAGTGAGGACCACAGGCTTAATAGAGTCATACAGTCCAAAGTACAGTCCACGATACACGATGATGCCAACACATGAAATGTTGAACCCACGGTAAAGACCAGCAATACCATCTGATGCAATTGTCTTCTTGTAGACATCAATCAAGCCATTGAACTGCCTTTCTCCTCCTTTCTTGGCGGCCTTGGCATCATTAGCAAGACGGGTTCTGGCATAATCAAGGGAATACACAAAGAGAAGGGATGAAGCACCAGCGGCACCACCGGATGCCAGGTTACCAGCAAACCATTTCCAGTAGCCATCTCGGTCTTTCTTGAAGTTGAAAAGCCTCTTAAAGTAATCCTTGAACGCAAAGTTCAGGGCCTGTGGAAAATTTCAGAGAGTAATAAGCAGGCAGTCTGTCACTCATCTCATTTCTGTACATCTACACTGACATCTATAATATATAATAGTAAAGAAACACCAATTTTGCTGACACCAGACAGACATTTCAGTTTCCTAAAATAAACTGACTGCCAAACAAGATTACAGGCAGAATTGATTTTACTAGATTTAACACAAAGTAGTCAGCGCCTCACAAACCAATGCATCATTAACAGATTAATATGCGAGGGACCGCTCAAGTTTTATCCCTTTTAACACCTGGATCTGCAGCTGCTCCCACTAGCAGAAAAGTAAATGCAGTTTATTATATTAATAAAACCAGCCAAATAGTCCCTGTCCCTGTCCATCCCTCGTCCAGTATTAGCTGAGTCGGTCCATTTCTTAATTCAAAAGAGGTTGGTTTTACACAATGCGATTGACAACACCAAACCAGAAATTGCATCACTGGAAATCTTATTATATTATCATTCTATGCAAATAACTTCGCAGACAACAAAAAAATTAATACATCTATATCTTTGCCAGTGTTCTCTACTCGTACAATTTTTTCCAATAAATGTAATAATTCTGCATGTGCATTCTCGCTAGTAGCTATATTTGAGACAGACCAAAAAAGGAGAAACACAAACCTGAGTGGGGAAATAACGGATGACATTTGCCGTGTTCCCTCTCCACAATGATCCAAACCCTTCCTCTTTAATTGTTCGGCTGAAGCACTCTCCAATACCCTTGTAGGGCTCAGAAAGTCGACCAGATTTAATCATCTCATCCTGGTTTTGGATCAAAAGCTTAACACGCTCAATTGGAGCAGCAGCAGTTTTGGACACAGCAGCTGAAACTCCGCCCATAAGAAAATCAATGGCAAAGGCACCCGGGCCTTTCTCAGAGGGAGCTTGGACAAACACAGGTGAAGCATTTGCAGCGACCAACGACAAGTCATTGGTAGCTCCACATGTTTGGGTCATGGGATACTGAAGCGCAACATTTGAGTAATTCCCATACGAGAACCGTCTCTGGTAAAGAGCAGGCGTCTGATAGCTCCCATAGCGCATTTGTGCATTGGAACTCAGATGTAGCTGGCCAGCTACCTTCTGAAGGACAGTTGGGTGCTGATGCTGATCAGCCATTAAGCTTTGCAAATCAGAACTCCTGTAGTTATCATGCAAGGCATAAGGTTAGTAAAAGCATCTACTTAAGCAAAATAGAGCATGAGATATAAACACATTTCTAGTGGAACAGCACTACACCTAGACTAGGAAAAGTAGTTTATCTCATTCTAACGGTATTGCTCCACTAACAAACAAGGGCATTGTTTTAGGTACCTTCGATTTTTTTTTATTGTAGTGGGACAGTGGCACCAGTATCTTGCAGCGGTGATAGTGAGTTACTCAAAACTAACTTAAAATGCAGCAGGTGTTCTTATTGACCAATCATAACAGAGCATGAAAAAACTTAATAAAAAATAAGTAAATATATAAAAATCCAATTTTAAACCATACATGTTGCTTGATCCATCTATCAGTCAACACAATTCAAGATGGATACAAAAAAATATGCCAATGCAGAAACATGTGCAACAGGGGAAGGTCACAAAAATGCCAAAAAGATATTGGACAAACTAATGACATCGCGATTGGATCATATGACAAATACAGTCATCATCCAACCCTACACTTAGGCCGGTAAGCTTTTGAACATGGTGATCTTGGCTTTTTAAGAAGTTGACTGCCAATACTTGCAACTACTTTGGCAAATTTGCAATTGCTTTTGGAACAAAAATTATGGCCAGAACACTAGATTCGTTAAATGTCAAAGGATATGAACATAAAGATCGGATACCGAGACCGCCATTAGGACAGGACTAAAATTGCACAGGAACTTAGTTAATCAGAAAATACAGCCAAACTGCTCCTGTTAGAGCATCTCCAGACCTCTCTCAGTCTCCAATTTAATACTCAACTTTGACTAACGGAAAGAAACCCATAGAACTGCATTAACCTCCATCAAATCGTGTTTTTCAAAAAGTTTTGAAAGCCATTATAATGACAATCACACAAAAATGTCACTTGCGAATATTTTACCAAATTTGGATCTATATTTGAGTTTTCCCATTCAAGAGCTTCGTATAAAACGGAACTTTTAACTAAACCCAACTAGATCTAAGTAAAAATGCACTTAGATAGATGTTGACCTCAAACAACAAACGACCGCCCAAGATTTGACCAGATGCACAGAAAATGAAACATACACAACATAAACCAAAATCAATACCAGCAGATTAGAAACTTTCAATTCGATCGGAGACCATATTTGGATCAACCAAAATTTATTGACTAAACACACCAACTGCAACGAAGCACACATACACAAAACACAAGCATATTTATGTGTGTACTTTCCACGTCTGAAATGAAATTTATCTACAATCCTCAGATCCAAAACACACCCACTCCAACGGAAAAAAATATACACAGAATATATATACATCCAAGAAACAAAACCAGAAAAGTGTATAAACAAACCTTTATCAAACGAAGCAAAAAAAAAAAAAGAAACCCCAGAAAAGATATGAACTAAATCGGTATAAAAATGAACGGATCTATCACAGAATAGAAGAAAACATAGAGATCTGAAACCCTGACAACTGTTTTAATACAACACATTCGGATCCCGAAAATTGAGCAAAGAAAAAATTACCACACAAAACCAAATAAAAAAACAACAGCAGATCGGTGCAGACCATCCAAATCGGGCTAAATTTAGAGAGAGTATAAGAGAAAGAGAGTACCTGCGTTCAGCTCGCCTAGGGAGGCGCCGCGGCGGAGAGAAGAACGAGGAGAAATGAGGAGAGAGAATGCGAGAGAGAGGGTTTGAAATGAACGAATGGTGGTGGAGATTTAAAGGGGTGACCTATAAAGATGCTTTATAGGTCGGGAATGTTAGTGTGTGGTGCGGTGTACGAGATTCTGAAGATATGGTTGATATTTGTGGTGTCGTTGCTCGGGTGTGTTTGGGAAAAAAATATACTAGTAAACTCCTCCGTAAATTGAAAAACTATAACCTAGTTGCTCTTTTTTTTTCTTTTTCCAAAGCTGTTTCGAATGTCGGGTCAACTTACGCACACTTTCATTGTGTGGAAAGCGAATTCATCAATTAACGAGACTAACCTTTGGGGATCAAGCACAGTTTTTTCAACTACATTCGTATGCACAGAAAATGTTTGGGTATACACCAAACATGGACGGAGCCAGAATTATTGCGTAGGAAGGCTATACGTGAAGAAAGGGCGAGACTATATAATTTAATGATATATATTCAGTGTAATAGTAAGGTTTTTTAAATTTTAGTAAGGCGACAACCCCTACTAACCACCCCCTAGCTCCATCCTTGACACCAAACAAGTGATGTAGAAAGACTTTTAGAACACCATGAGCATTGAATAATCACTTGTGTTTGGGCTAAATTTACAGAGATTATTATTACTGTCTTTGTAAACCAAAATTTTCAAAAAAATTGCTAAAGACAAAAAACATTTTAAAAATTAATTTTCACTGTTTTTGCATTTTTAAGGTCGTCTCCTTTGAATTGATTTAATGTTTGTCTTCGCAGTTATAGTTTTCTCATTCATATTTTCGAGACGGATCATCTGTGTCAAAAATCACAACGGAAAGCTATATAAAATTCAATTAGATCTATAATACCCCTTGCAATAAATTAAATTTGGCCAAACTCAGCCTTAAAGATCGGATGGTGGGGTGCTAAAGAAAAAAAAACATTAAAAAAATTAATTTTCACTGTTTTGGCATTTTTAAGGTCGTCTCCTTTGAATTGTTTTAATGTTTGTCTTTGCAGTTATTGTTTTCTGATTCATATATTCGAGGCGAATCATCTATGTCAAAAATCACAACGGAAAGCTATATAAAATTCTATTAGTAATAAATACTATAATAACCCTTGCAAAAAATTTTAATTTTGCCAAACTCAGCCTTAAAGATCGGATGGTGGGGAGAGAAGGAGAAGGGACTTGGCGTGGGGTGTTTGGACGCAGGGGTTTCCCTGTTCTTTGAAAGGGATGGGAAATAAAGTTGGCTGTGATTCTGCTTGGGAAATTTCATCGTCCCTTCTAATTGGAAGACGGGAAAATGGAATCCTCTTTTCTGGGCTCCAGCAATCCAAGTTTGACTGGGGCATGATTAAATTAGAGGTTTCCTTTTGTTTGATAAGTCAAATTAATGGTAGGGAAAACTACCAAACCTTTTGTCCCAAATTAATTATTGTTGATTTATTTTCTAGAAAATTTCCATTCATTTTGTATTAAGCTCTTACTCTTTTTATTCATGTTGACAAGATCAATCTAAAAAATAAAAAATAAATACCACCAAAAAGTTGGAGGATTTACTAAAGACAAAAATAATGCAACTCAGAGAGTTAGTTTTTTTTTTTTTTTTTGTCTAAATTTTAAGAAATTTCAAATTCAATTTTTTTTTTTCTTATCTAGACGAATTTGAAAGACTAAAAATATTCAATGAAAGCTAAAAGATATTTATAATCACAAACAATGAGTCAATTTCTTAAAAATGCTTTTTAAACACACCTAACGGTTCGAATCATCAAAATTTGATCCGAAAATGAAAGTCGCTCACCGTAGCAAAGTTAAAGAGCCCTCATTAGAAATACACTATCAAGTGAGGAAGCCTTCAATTGACACACTTTTTGGATGTTCAATGATTTTTGCTTTATTTTCTATTTCTTGAACTTTTCATTGATTCTGTATTAAGCTTTTAAGCTTTTTATTCATGTTGATGAGATTAATATGAAAAATATAAAATAACATCAAAAAGGTCGAGGATTTACGAAAGACAAAAATAACTTTATACTACAACTTAAAGAGTTATTTTCTTGTCTAATTTTTTTTCTAAATTTTGAATTTATTTCAAATTTGATTTGTATTTTTTAAATTTTATTCCTTTTGTATTTTTAAAAAAGTTTATCTTTCTTATCGAGGCGAATTTGAAAGATAAAATATTTTCAATGAAAGCTAAAAGAGTTTATGTAATCACAAACAATAAGTCAATGTCTTAAAAAAAATAGATTAGTCCAAAACTCCTCTGCAAGTAAGATCCTAAGATACGCTTGATTAGTGAGATAAAGATGGAAAACGCAACTCATATGCACGCGCCCGCACACTGCTTTTAATAAGAGATCTCTTACTTTGCAGGAAGACTCTCTTAAAGGATCCCACACCACCCTTCCTTGCGGACCTCATAGCTCCCGATTGAATTTTGATGATCCGGTTCGTTCACTGTGTTAAAAACATGTTTTTAAGGGTTCGCTGATGAATCACCAACAAAAAAGGACCGGAAAGGCTTGATCCAGGCAGTTTTTCATAAAACTGTATAGAATGGTGGTTTGGGATCCCTTATGAGAACCTTTGTGTGTGTGCGCGCACGAGCGCTTGTGTATTGTAAGGGAGGTCATTGTAGAATGTCGACTAAAGTTAGAGTTGACCTTCCAATCACATGTTAACAGGTGTTACACAAGGACTGCACGATATGTGGCAGAGTCGCGCAAGTCAGTTCGTGTGAGTGTCACTAGCGTGATATCACTTCAGCAGAAGCCCCATCACGCACCCCACTGAAGCCCAATTGGGAATATACATTTTGCTATGGGTCATCCAAACATGGAGAAAAGCCCATAGGCACAATGATTAGTGTAGCCCAGAGACATGGGCGAGATTCGAGAAGCTGGTCATTTATAAATAGCCCAAGCAACGCCTGCTCCGGTCTAAGGCAGGACCTGAGGGGCCCTTTGAGGCTTGGTTGCTGTATTGGCATAACCGAACAAGTTATGACCTTGCCCAAACAGGATTGGAAAGGGATCTAGTAGCTTGGTGGCTACAAAAGAAGAGAGGTTCACCACGAAAGGGTGGAGTAGCACGCCCGAGTAGCCGCGAGGGTCAGTTTTGTGGTGGGTGACGTCACCTATGCGGTCAGGGCATACGGAAGGGACACGTGTTCTCTTATTATAAGGAATACATGGCGCCTGAGTACTGGCCCAAGGTAATCTAGTTCTATAAATATGAGACATTCCTTTCACAATTTCCAAAAGTTATTGATTTGATAGAGTGTGACATTTGTAGGGGAGGTCAGCGCAGGACCCCCGGTTGACCAGAGTCAACGTTGACCCGCCAATAAAATCATGACAAATGTCGCCCAGGTGACACAATGCCCGCTTGACACGTGGCGCTCTCCGCGGAAGTCTCCGCGTGTGGGGGTCCACTGGAGCGGGCCCAGGTCTCCGCGTAAGGGGCCCACTGAAGCGGGACCCTCTTGCGCAAGGCGCCCCAGCGGCGCGCACCCCAGGCCCCATAAAGGCGGTGCTTGGACGACCATGAGCCATCCAGACAAGGAGAAAAGCTCATGGCCCAAATGACTGGCGCGGCCCAGAACACGGGCGAAAACGCGAGAGGCCAGTCCAAACTAGCCCGGGTAATGATACCTGCTGCGGTCTAAAGGCAGGACCCCGGGGGCCCCCTGAGGCTTGGCTGCGGTATAGGCGAGACCGAACAGGTCACGACCTTGCCCTTGCGGGAATAAGGGAGATCTAGTGGCTTGGTGGCTTGGAACAGGAGGATCGCTGCGCGGGCGAATGGCTCGTCACCGCGCGGGTCAGCCGCGCGGTGATGACGTCACCCGTGCGGTCAGGATGTACGGAAAGGACACGTGTTATCATATTATAGGACGACAGCCTGGCACCTCATGATTGGTCCAGGGTGCCTATAAATATGGGACATTCCCTTTCATGCCCAGAGGTTGGTGAGATCTTGACAGAGGCATATGTCATTCTAGTGAGAGAAAAGGGCAACCACTGAGTGAGAGAAGAACATTCTCTCTAGTGAATTCTTGTCCCATCTCTTAGGTCACCAAGGGTATCACGGATTAGACTCAGAGCAATCCACTGCCTTAGTCCTTTCTGTTCACACCTGCTCCGTTCTTCACCCTTTCTCTAGACCACCTCATTCTCTTCTTTCACCGTGTCTTTACTGTTGGCTATCCATACCTCTCCAGCTCATCACGTAAGCAAGAACCATCACCTACATTCAGGCGACTCTGCTGGGGAGGTTGCTTAGTTGATGGTAAACACGAGAAGTGGTCTACAAACTTCAGGCATGGCAGCTCCAACAAATCCCAACAACCTTGTCCTCGATGGTCCACCGCTGATAGAGGATGCTACGTCCAGCCATGGAGGGAATGAAGGAGGAAACCAGGGTGCTCCAGCCATGGAGATAATCCACGCCATGCAGGCCGGCATCACCTAGATGCAAACCACTCAGATGCAGCTGCTCGCCGCCATAGCTGGCCTCACGGAGGTCATCACGGCCGCCCTACCAAGGGCCCAACCAGCGATGGTGACCCAGCAGATCCATGCTGGGGGGGGAGTCCAGCCACCTGTGCTTCCGCGGGCTGAACAGGCCCATGGGACTCAGGGGGTGGCACCCTTAGCTGGTGGCCTTGGCGCTCAAGTCATCATACAGCCAGTGGTTCCTGTTCACCCTGCCTTGCCAGAAAACCCTGGCCTGCAAACCACAGGAACTGGTTCTGTACACCAGAGAGCCGCGCTGGGAGAGCATGCCGGGCCACAGGCGGTAACCCTGGCAGAGGTACAGGCTCTCTTGCAAAGAGAGAAAACCAAAACAACTTTCCCCTCCCTCCCTAGCCCAGACATTCAACCACCATACCCCATGGCTGTCCTCCAGATGCCACATCCGAAGGGGTACACCCCACCAAAGTTCACTAAGTTCGATGGCAAATAGGGCAACGCACAGGAACACGTGGTGCGGTTTATCGAAACACTTGGGGCCTTTTCTGGAGACACAAATCTCAGATTAAGAGAGTTTTCCAAATCTCTGACCAATAGGGCGTATACCTGGTATGTCAACCTCACTCCTTATTCCGTGTCATCATGGGAAGACATGGTTAGCCGCTTCTACGCGAAATTCTTCCAAACACGCGAGAAGATAACCAGCCTGTCCCTCGTGAAGGAGTCCCAGGGCCCCAGTGAAGACATCATCGACTACATCAGGCGGTTCCAGGACCGCGCGGTCGATTGCCTCGAGCCTGTTGGGGAAGAGTACTTGGTGGAAATTTGCACATCTGGACTCTTGCGCGAGTATCAGCCATTCTTGGTTAATGTCAAGATTCAGACATTCGCCGCCTTGTTGGAAGCAGCATACAAGTTGCGCCATACTGTACAACCACCCGCGCGGGACGGCTGGAAGTCTAGAAAATCTCACTCCGTCGCCGCAGCTGCAACTTCCACTCCCTCTTCGCGCAAGTCGCAGGGGGGAAGAGGCAGCGGCGGAAATGGCAGCGGACGTGGTGGATGGAGCGGAAACAGTAACGGGCGCGGCGATTGGAAGAAGCAGAAGGTGTATAAAGAAAGTACAGGGGCTCCAGACTACCCCTGCAGCATCGAGGAGGTAAAAGCATTGGTCAAGGAGTGGATAGCAGATGGTGGTCTCACTCTGCCAGATATTGAGGTCGCGCCTTCGCGCGCAGACCGAGAAAGCCCAAACTATTGCATGTTCCACAAACACACCAAGCATCCTACTAGTGACTGCTAGACCTTAAAAAGGATTTTCAAGAGAAAGTTGGATAACAATGAGCTGAGGATCACCACCAAAGCTCAGGACGTGCGCACGCATCCCTACCCGGAGCATGGGACGGCCAACATGGCCGAATGTTTTGATTTCGTACGCGAAACCGAGGAAGAGGATTATGGTTGTGATTATGATTATAATTACGACTATGACTATGACTATGAGGAAGTATACATGACGTCTTTCTACGATGAGCTTGATGACATTGCAGGGTACGGTACCTTGACGGTGGCCCCTCCGGATCCAGAGAGTTGAGTCAAAATCCTGCAGAATAGCACAAAGTTCAAACAGTTCTACGACGGAATGGGGTTCACACCCAATGCGAGATTTTTAATGACGAAGGCTATCATGGCCATCGCGCAAGAGAGCCACGAGGCATGCGTTGCGCAAGGAGGGTCCCTTCCTAGAACCATTAAGGACGAGTCAAATGCTATCTCATTCTCCGACGCTGATAGAAGGGTTCCGCACCCACACAACAGACCCTTATACGTCACTGCGCGCGTCAACGGCGTGGAACTGAAGCGAGCGTTCATGGATGGGGGAGCCTCCATCAATATCATGCCAATGTCTACGCTGCAAAAAGTGGGAATCCCGGAGGAGCGAATTGTGAAGTCTTTGATAGGAATCACCGGGTTCCAAGGAGATAAGAAGGAGTCCCTGGGCTATGTCATTGTTGATCTGGCGGTTGGACCCATCCGCACTGCTACCAAATTCCACATCATCGACGCTCAGACGAACTACCATATAATATTGGGCCGCAGCTGGATGCATCGCTTCGCGGTCATCCCCTCCAGCTATCATCAGTGTTTAAAGGCAATTTGGGCTGGAAAGAAAGTCACTGTCGCGGCATCCGAGAGGTCATTCGAAGTGAACGAAGCCCACCTGTCTGACTCGGTATACTTCACCGAGATGGAGGAAACGCTGAGCGCGGCGGTTGCAAAGCCGTCCGGAGTAAAATTGCCTAAATGGGAAGACATCAAAGACGAGGGAGAGGCTTCCGCGAGCAAGCGGGAACCAACTACAGAAAGCGTTTCAGGTCCGAGGAAAATTACCAAACTCAAAGAAGGAGGGAAGATTGTGTACTGCTTATGACAGGGTGGCGGGCCAGATGCTTCCATGGAGGCTTCTGACCCGCGGTGCCTAGAGGCAGAAGGAGCGGAGGAAGACGAGATGGTCAAACCAGAACCGGCCCCGGAATGTATGCAGGATGGCCCTAAGCCGCAGCCAGAAGTGTTGGAAGAGGTCAATCTCAAAGAAGGAGAGGGCACTCCGCGGCCTATCTTTGTGAGCGCGGCACTCGAAAGTGGCATGAAAGAAAGGCTTATTCAGTTGTTGCAGCGATACAGCGATGTGTTCGCTTGGCACTATGAAGAAATGCCAGGGCTAGATACCGAATTGGTGGCGCACCATCTAAACATTTTTCCAAATTCCAGGCCGGTCAAGCAGGGTGCGCGCAAGTACCAACCGGAGCTAGAAGAGAAGATCAAAGAAGAAATCGAAAAATTGAGGAAGGCTGGATTCATTTAGCCTATACAATACCCGCTCTGGCTCGCCAACATTGTGCCCGTGAAAAAGAAGAACGGTCAGATACGCGTGTGCGTCAATTTCCGCGACCTCAACAAAGCCTGCCCTAACGATGAATTCCCTTTGCCGCACATTGACACACTGGTTGATTCCACGTCGGGTCACCAGATGTTCTCCTTTATGGACGGCTTCAGCGGTTATAACCAGATCAAAATGGGAGCTGAGGACGCGGAGAAGACTGCTTTCAGAACACTGTTGGGTAACTTTTACTACACTGTTATGCCCTTTGGTCTAAAAAATGCTGGCGCGACATACCAGCGCGCGATGACGGCAATCTTTCACGATATGCTGCATCACATCGTAGAAGACTACGTTGACGACCTGGTTGTGAAATCAAAAGAGAAGTTTGACCACTTGGATCGTTTGGAAACGGTGTTTAAAAGGTGTAGGAAGTTCAGTATGAGGATGAACCCACTAAAGTGCGCATTCGGCGTCGCGTCTGGGAAGTTCTTGGGATTCCTGGTCCATAGACATGGGATCGAGGCAGACGATGCAAAGATAAAATCCATAATAGAAATGCCCCCTCCGCATTCTCAACGGACACTCAAGAAGTTCCTAGGTCGGGTTTCGTATCTGCGCAGATTTATCCCCGCTCTCGCGGAAATCTCAGCACCCTTTAGCGACCTGCTCAAGGGAAGGGCAAAGTTCGAATGGTGCGCGGAGCACCATCATGCATTTGAAAGGATCAAGATTGTCCTGACCTCACCGCAAACGATGATCGCACCGCAGAAAGGCAAACCCTTGATTCTATAGTTGACGTCCACCCCGAGATCCATTGGGGCCCTACTTGTGCAGGAAGTCGACGGCGCGGAGAGACCGGTGTACTATATCAGCAAAAAAGTGCAGGGAGCAGAAGAGCGGTACACACCGGTGGAACGACATTGTCTGGCGTTGGTTTTTACCGCACAAAAGCTACGCCACTACTTCTTGTCATTCAAAATCCACCTTGTCACGAAAAGTGATCCAGTACGCTATCTGTTATCGCGGCCAGCCCTCACGGGAAGAGTGGCCCGCTGGCTTTTAGCTCTGGCCGAGTTCGAAATATCATGTGTCACTCCCAAGGCGATTAAATGTCAGGCACTCGCAGATTTACTTGCACAATTCCCTAGCGGACATTGCGAGCTAGTTCAAGAGGAGTTGCCAGGCGATGGTTTCGAAGCATTAGCGGCCGCGTCTGTCACTTGGACGTTAAGCTTCGATGGGGCCGCAGGAGGTGGCGCGGGCGGTGCCGGAATAGTCCTTACAAGCACGGATGGCCAGCGCGAGTACCTCGCATACAAATTATCTTTCCAATGCTCAAACAATGAAGCAGAATATGAGGCTTTAATCCTGGGACTCCTAGCAGCTATCACAAAGGATATTAAGATCCTCAAAATTGTGGGGGATTCAAAACTTGTAATTCTTCAGACTGAAGGTGTCTACGCACTCAAAGAGCCTACTCTCGCTCCATACAGGGCCACGGTACAGAAGCTGATGCAGCGTTTTGATAAGGTGGAAATTATTCACAAGCCCAGATCGGATAACAGGTTCCCTGACGCACTTGCCACACTAGGAGCGAAGGTCGAATTCAATGAAGAGAAGATAGCCATAGAAATTGTCAAGAAGACAGAGCCATCAATCACTGACGAAGTGAGCAAGGAACAAGTTGTAGAAGAATGGCAAGAAAAGTTGATGAAGCAGTTGGCAACCGGGCAGGGGGGTGTCCCCTTAGCAGAATTGGCACAGTTCACCGTGATTGGGAAGAAGTTATACTTCCGCGGCCCTCAGGGGTGGCTCGCACGGTGCATCGGGCTTCAGGAGGCCAAGGCCAGGTTGCGTCAGATCCATGATGCAACTTGTGGAGAAAACGACATCTCTCTCTACCGGAGGGTTCAGAGGCAAGGCTATTATTGGCCTAGCATGAAAACTGACGCCGCAGAGGTACTGAGGAATTGCGAAAGATGTGCCCTAGCCATTCCAGCGCAAGAATGCTGTTTCTCAGTGGAGCAGGACTGGAGGCGGAAGTATATTGATTTCCTGCAGGAAGGCGCGCTACCCGTGGAGAGGGAATACAGGAGGCAGATCAAGATGTCCGCTGGACGGTTCTTCATCAAGGATGGAAGCCTATACAGAAGAGCATTGGACAACATCCCTTTACGGTGTTTGTCCAACGAAGAGGCTGAGGAGGTATTATACAAGGCTCACGAGCTAGAGCATCAAGGCGGACGAAAACTATATGAGCACGTCATCCACTTGGGATACTACTGGCCACGAATGGAGTCTGATGCCAAAGCACATGTGCGTCGGTGCCACGCGTGCCAAAAGTTTGGAAATCTGGTCCATGCGCCTGCGGTGGAGCTTCATGCGATCCGCGCGCCATACCCCTTCCATACCTGGGCAATGGACCTGGTCGGGCCCATCTCGCCCCACTCGCGCAAGCACCAATGGATTTTAGCAGCAACGGAAGTCAGTACTAAGTGGGTGGAAGCAGTACCACTGAGGAACGCGACCGGCGCGGCAGTACCCCAGTTCATTAAAGAAAATATTATATGCAGATTCGGCATACCAAAGGTGATCCTGTCAGATAACGGAACCCCGTTCATCAACAGGGACGTGGGCGAGCTGCTCCAATCCTACTCCATTGAACACCAGACTTCAACTCCGTACTACCCCCAAGGGAATGGCCAGGCTGAGGCCACAAACAAGTCGTTGGTACGAATCCTGAGCAAGTTACTGGATGAGAAGGGAGGAACGTGGTCAGATCACTTGATTACCGCACTCTGGGCCTACCGCACAGCTAAGAGAAAAGCCACGCGCACCAGCCCCTTCAACTTGGTCTACGGTGCAGAGACAATACTCCCCGTCGAGCTAAGCGTTCCCTCCGCACGATTGACTCTGTCAACAGAGGTCACCGCCGCGGAGCGGCGCGCAGATTTAGAAGCTTTGGAGGAAAGGCGAGAGCTCGCCGCAGAGCATCAAGCCAAGTATTGGGAGTCAGTGTCGAGATTCTATAACAAAAGCGTGGTCCCGCGAGAGTTTAAAGTCGGAGATTTGGTCTGGAAGTCAACCACAGATGTGATGAGGAACGTCAAGCTCCCCAAATTCACCCCGAGATGAGAAGGACCATACCAAGTCATCAACGCGGGGACAAGCGGTCACTATAGGCTTTCCAGAGTCTCCGATGGATTTCTGACAGGGCCTATCAATATTAAGTTTATGAAGAAATATTATCCTTGAATGAAAAGGTGTTTTATTTGGGGCCCTTATCCATTTTTTCTTCTTTGTAATTCCTTCTCTAATGTTACTGCCAAGTTAATGAAATATTCAGTTTGAGGTAAATCATTATGAGTATGGAAAAACAACCAGGAAAGGCAAAACATAAACAAAATACTCTTTATTATCCATGATGTTGCAATTCCGTTACAAAAACCAAAGCGAAAAAAAAATGTGTGTGGTCAAGACGGAGGGAACAACCCCTTGGTAATTGGGTCGTCCTTCCCGGGTATTTCCCCGCCAGCGGCTTCATATTCAGTCTTCTCGCGCAGAGCGGCCTCCAGCTCGGCCCGTTTATCTTTCAATTCTGTTTCCCTTTGTGCAAGAGCGGCGCGAGTAAGGTCCACCCTCTCCTGCGCCCGCTGAACCTCTCTCTGCTTCGCCTCTACCCGAGACGAAAGCTTGAAAGCCCGGCGCGAGCCGTGCATACGCTCCATGTGGGCTATGAGCCATTTAATCTCCAAGCCTCCCAAATCTTGAAGATCCTCAAGAGCCCCCTTTGCATCTTGCAGCGACGCATCACCAAACTTCTTCAAAGGAATGTTGTGCAAGGAATCAATGATTGTGGCCAAGCTGTCCAGGAACATACCACCTCCCAGGGCGCTCTGTGCCCGGAAGTTGGCAAAAGTCTCAGGGTGTGTCCGGAGAACAGCCTGAAGGGCGGGCAGGCTAGTACCAGCGACGCGGAATGACAGGAACATCTTCGCGGACGCAGGAATGGCAGGAGGGACCTGCTCCTGGCACTGCGAATCGCTGTACTGGGAAGGGGACCCCTGCTGTACGTCAGGTCCCTGCGGCACATCAGGCTGTTGCGGCGCACTGGACCCTGCTTCCCCTGAAGCTTCTGAGCTACCATCAACATCTGTGGCCTTCTTTTCGTAAAGAACCAACTGCCTGGTACGCTGTTGCGGAGCACTTGACTCCGCCTCACTCCCGTCCTCCCTCTCGGGCACTCCTCCCTCAGGAATGCCGGCCAAATATCCCTGCTGAGCTTCCCCCTACGGCCCAGCCAGAGGCCCTTGATGTTCAGGGACCGGCTCATGTTGCTCTGGCGGAGGCTCTTGATGAAGGGCATCTTGCATCCCCCGTATGCTTCCCCGGGGGTCCACAACAGCTTCCAACTCTGAAAAATCATCTTTGAACAGTTCATGAATAATGGGATCAATTGAAGTTGGCACAAACTCTCCTATACTATGGGTAGTGCGTGGCCTAGAGCTTGGCCCCACATGAAGGTCATCCCCTATGTTCCGGAAAGTGCTGGAAGAATCAGGGTGGTTACCTTTCTCAATGGATGACGCGCGCTGTGGGGAGCGAGCTGAGGGCTGACCCGTTTCAGCAGCAGTGTGGGGGCTCTGATCCTCGTCACTGTCAACATAGGAGTGCATGAAACCCCGCTCAAAACCCCTACCAAAGCCCTCGGAGCTGGTTTCTGAACTTTTTTCCTCCTGTGGCTCCGGCTCGCGGCGTCCCCCGGAATGAATCTCTCTTACTTCCTCCTCCCTGGAACCACTCGCGGCGCGCGATCCAAATAGATCAGCGATCGGAGGGCTAACTCGCTCCTCTGAGCGTAGCATCTCCAAGAACCCGTGTCTCGCTACCGTCTGCGGATGCGGGAGGGATTCCTCATTAAACTCTGCGGGCTGAACGGGTGGAGAGGGAGCACGAGCGGCCTGTGCGGACTGACCAGGCTTTTGCCCACCAGCTGCAGCACTTCCTCGCCTTCTGCCGAGGGAGGTACTGATGGGAAGATGGTCCCCATTACTGTCACTGTTCCCTGCCCGCTGCTGCGCTGGGACAGAGGGGCCTGCGGTTTGAGCCTAAGCCATGGCTGTTCCAGAGTCCTGGTCTGATCCACCAGGCTGTGGAGACGCTGCACGTTCTGGCGAGGCTCTGACACGCTCGCCAGTCACTGCCTGAAAAATAGAGAGAACAAAGAGATGAGTAAATGACAACAATACAATTAACGTAATGGATAAATCAAGCACGGGTGAAACACATACCCTATGAAGCCTACGACGCGTGGGTGGCCGCGCGGCCTCTTCCTCATCCACAGAAGTCTGGGCCCGGGACCGGGACCGGGTGACGCGCACAGCAGATAGCGGCGCCACAACCCTAGGCTCCGAAGCGGCCATAGTAGCACCCTCTTTCAAGGCCCAGCGGCTTCGCACGCCGCGCCACTCTTCGGATTGAGGCTTAGGCGTATGGAGTGTGAAATCCGGTTTGTACACAACACGCGGAGGGGCCCTAACGGCCTCGCCTTGTACAAAGGCGAAGAAAGAGTCTAAATTTTTGCGCCAGTGCAGACGGAACTGAGTAGATACAAGGGGAGGACCGAGAGACTGCGGAAAACGCCAAAGGCTGACCCCGTCCATAAAGACGTTTGTATAAGAGACAAGGAACTGATTAAACGCGGATTGAAACTCCAGGGGCTCAGGCCCCGCCGCGGGTACCACCAAATCATACCCTAGCTGACGCGCCATCCTGTCCGGTCTATACACCACCGTCTGCCAATTCTCAACTCCAATCGCGGGCAGGTAAGCCGGGCGACTCATGCAGTATACACCAACGAGGAGGTTGCGCTTCGGCAGGCTAGCGTTGGAGAAGTCAACCTCCCCTGGGATACTTGGGGTGTAGTTGCAAACACCGTCCAAAGTCTGGGTATATGGGCGCGGATAGAAATGGGACTCATCGTCCATATACTCCTCCCATAGCTTTGTTGTGGCCGTGCTGTTCCAGCGGAGGATGATGGGCCATAGAGGGCCTGTGACAGTATACCTCTGGCGGCCGTCGTCCTCCCTGATTGGACGACCCCTACTGTCCAGGTCTGGCGTGGACACTTGCGCGGGGAATTTCCTAGCCTTGGGAGCAACAACGGGGAAATGCTCGTACACCAGTGCGGTTAAGAACTGAGTATGCACCATGGAAGTAATATCAAAGTGACCCACAAACCGCTCGAAATCTGCGGACAGGCGGTCCAACTGCTGGTATAAATGCCCCAGAAACAGAGGGCCCAACGGAAATCTATCCCCTTGTGCAATCCTCACCGCAAGATAGAAAACGAACTCGCTGGGCGCATCGATGGGGAAGTCTGAGAATACAAAGAACGAAAGAAAGAAGGCGATGAAGGCAGGAAGATACAAATCACCTTTGTACTCCGGACCGTCGATGGTCTGACGTCCCACAGGTGGCGCGGGCTGGAGATCCTTGAAGAAATATCTTATCCATGAACCCCAGGAGGTCTTCTTTGGGTCTGTCATGGGCCTCCTATGACCGCTCATGTCCCATTGGGACCCCCTGTGGCCCGCGACCTTATAGGCCAACTTCAGCCTAGCCACCAACTCCTGATCAGCACGTCCGGACTTGGTGGGTTCAAATTCCTGTCTACCGCGGAGGGAAAGGTGAAAGAGTGCGCTAGTGTCCTGAAGAGTGGGGCCAAACTCCCCCCACGGGAACACAAAAGTGTGGGTATCTGCGCTCCACCGCGACACCAAGAAGTCGACATTTTCATTCCTCCTGTTCAAAGTTAGAACCTGGGAAATCTTGACAGGCTCCAGTATGTGAGAACGCTCCAGGACCTTCTTGAGAGCGGCGTCCCCGATTACATCGTCCACCCACTCGCTCCAGCCAGCAGGAGGGGCAGAAAGGGAAGAATACTGTACTGAGGAGAGAGGGAAGTCCCCCCTCTCTAGTAGAAGGCGAAGGACAGAAGAGGGAGGCACCATGTCCCCATCCTCAAGCGATGCCTCTGGGCGAATGCACAAGACATCGTCCAGCTCGTTGCCCACTGGGTTGTAAGACTCCACCTTCTTCCAGAATGGGTCACTCTTGCCATGGAAATAAGGAGCCCTGCGCCATTGATCCGACGGAGGCACCGGACCTCCTTGAACAGTGGGCCTCCCCCCTGCTACTTGCTCACCACGAGTCATTTTGGAGTATGAAGAAGAGATTTAGAGACGATGAAGGAAAAAGAGAGAGTAAGAGTTGCAGAAGAAGGGATTCGGAGATGAAGAAGAGTTGCAGAAAAAAATTGAAGAAAGTCGAGAGCTTCGGTTTTCGGAAGAAGAAGAAGAAGTGAAGAAGAGAGGATTCTCGGGCTATTTATAAGAAAAAGGAGAACCCCCCAAACGGTCACAATCAACCATCATGTCCGAAACAAAACGTCGGCAATAATGATGACCTCGGATGGCTAAAAAGGCGCCCCCAAACCGTCGCATCAATCAGCCGAAAAGTTGTCAGAAAATGGATAACTCGCTGACATCACGCGCGCGTGGGAAAGCGCGTGAATATCACGCCACGCGCCCGCATGTTCCACACGCGCGTGGGGGCCATTGTAGGGGAGGTCAGCGCAGGACCCCCGGTTGACCAGAGTCAACGTTGACCCGCCAATAAAATCATGACAAATGTCGCCCAGGTGGCACAATGCCCACTTGACACGTGGCGCTCTCCGCGGAAGTCTCCGCGTGTGGGGGTCCACTGGAGTTGTGGGGGTCCACTGGAGCGGGCCCAGGTCTCCGCATAAGGGGCCCACTGAAGCGGGACCCTCTTGCGCAAGGCGCCCCAGCGGCGCGCACCCCAGGCCCCATAAAGGCGGTGCTTGGACGACCATGAGCCATCCAGACAAGGAGAAAAGCTCATGGCCCAAATGACTGGCGCGGCCCAGAACACGGGCGAAAACGCGAAAGGCCAGTCCAAACTAGCCCGGGTAATGATACCTGCTGCGGTCTAAAGGCAGGACCCCGGGGGCCCCCTGAGGCTTGGCTGCGGTATAGGCGAGACCGAACAGGTCACGACCTTGCCCTTGCGGGAATAAGGGAGATCTAGTGGCTTGGTGGCTTGGAACAGGAGGATCGCTGCGCGGGCGAATGGCTCGTCACCGCGCGGGTCAGCCGCGCGGTGATGACGTCACCCGTGCGGTCAGGTTGTACGGAAAGGACACGTGTTATCATATTATAGGACGACAGCCTGGCACCTCATGATTGGTCTAGGGTGCCTATAAATATGGGACATTCCCTTTCATGCCCAGAGGTTGGTGAGATCTTGACAGAGGCATATGTCATTCTAGTGAGAGAAAAGGGCAACCACTGAGTGAGAGAAGAACATTCTCTCTAGTGAATTCTTGTCCCATCTCCTAGGTCACCAAGGGTATCACAGATTAGACTCAGAGCAATCCACTGCCTTAGTCCTTTCTGTGCACACCTGCTCCGTTCTTCACCCTTTCTCTAGACCACCTCATTCTCTTCTTTCACCGTGCCTTTACTGTTGGCTATCCATACCTCTCCAGCTCATCACGTAAGCAAGAACCATCACCTACAACATTCTAGAGAGCGAGAAAGTGGGGAATCACTAATTTGAAAGGAGAACATTCTTCCATTGGTGTAATCCTCTCATTTTCTCTAGTTCACTTGGGCACCCCCCATAGATTAGCCTAAGAGCTCCACTACGTTAGTCTTTTCTGTACACTTTTGCTATCTTCTTCACCCTTCTAGATCACCTCGTTCTGCTATTTTTAACCGTTGATTATTACTTACCTTTCTAGCTCACTCTATTCTCTTTGAATATTGACTCAAACACGTTATACATACATACATATATATACACTAAACTTCCAATCCACACCCTTAAAGTGCGGACTTCGTCCACACCTCATAGATTCCAACCAAATTTTCATGATCTGAACCGTTCAATGTGTTTTAAATGTGTTTTTAAGGGTCCTTGCGAGAAATCCAAAAAAAAAAAAATTACCAGGAAGGGCTTGATCCGAGCAGTTTTTCCGGAATTATGAGGTGCGGACAAAGTCCGTTACTTAAGGATTTGGATAGGAAGGGGACTATATATACTTGTATATATATATATATATAGACCGGTTCTAGGAGCACATAAAAAACGCAATTTGTTTTGGAGCCCCACGCTAATATTCCGAGCCGTCAACATGTTTACAACATGTTTAAAACATGTTTTTAAGGATACCCGTAAAAAATTAACTCATTCGAATATCGGTAAGTGCTCGACCAAATAATTCTGAGAACACCAGTTCCTATCAAGTTTTTTAAAAATTGTTTGGATCAAGAACTTATTGATATATTCGACTGAGTTGAATTTTTACACGATTTCCTATTTTATCTATTTAAACGAAGTAAACGTTTTGGATCATCACAATATAACCCGGAACAAAAGCGTGTGTTTTTATGTGTCACTAAAACCGGCCACTATATGCATGTTTGATGTTCCATTAGCAAGGTCTCCAAAAGTAATGGTTAGGGAAATTTCCCATGCAACCCTCGCAAGCATTTGAGTTTGGCCTGATTTTTTCAATTTTTTTCTCACAAAATGTGAAGGAAATTGTTATTATCCACAACCGAAGGCAAGGAAAGAGAGGGCCTTTCAATTGCACGTTGGGCCAATTTTGTCCAATTTGGACGATTTTAACCTCTGATTGTATTTGCCTTCTGTTGGTTTTTGGGTAATTTAGGCCAATTGTGTTTGTGAGTCTTTTTGCGTTTGCTAATACCCCTCTCAAACTTTTGCATTAATGTCAACTGTGTCCCCTTCTCACTTTTTACGCTAGAGAGAGAGAGAGAGAGAGACAGAGAGATAGAGTATTGTGGAGAGAACAAGCGAGAGAGCATCGTGAACGAAGAAGAAGAAGGCGAAAACGATCCTCTGGAGTCAAAACTTTGGCCGACTTTTGAAGGTTTCTCTCTCTTTCTGTGTGTGTGTGTGTGTGTGTGTGGTTCGATTTAGGGTTTGTTTCATACTTTACAAACCTAGGGTTTCAATTTCAGATTTCAATCTTTTATTTTGCATCTGAAATTTAGGGCTACGGTTTGGATTTCGATTTCAAAGTTATAGCAAATTTCGAATTATGGAACTGCTGTGAATTGTATGGAGTGTAGGTTAACTTTTAGCCTTTAAATCTTGATGCTTATAACATCTGGATCTGAGGTTTAGTTAGTTTCGTTGTATTTTTCTGATGTTAACGTTTCATGTTGTGATAACTAATTACATGAGACTGAAATTTCATATTAGTTTCATGTGGAGATCAATTTCGTTGTATTCGTTGCATGTATTTCTAGATTAGTTTCTTATTTTCCGTTTAGTTAGTTCATGTCTATTAACGATTCATTTTATTTATAAAAAAAAATACATGCAAAGTTGAAGCATACAGCTCCGAAAAACAAAATTTTGCAAAGGAACACAGAGCAAATCATGTTAAACTTTAAATTAAAACTCTACAATAAGCAGAGATAACAGTTTGTTACTTGTAACTATAGACAGTACACAAGAAGTTTGTTTAATCTAGGTTTATTTAATTATTCTGTCTTAGAGCCAGTTCTGTTATATTAAGTTAAAAAATAGTAGGTTATCGCTGAGTATATCTAATATTTTGGCTAAAGTGATAATCATTTGTCATTTTGATTATGTTTGATTTTTTGTTTCATTTCGTTTTTGACGATGTTATTTGTTTTAAAATTTATACTTGTTGAGCTTTTAGGTTTAGTAATTAGCGAACTCCTTTCTTTGATATGTCCCTGAAA
The DNA here is from genome assembly GCA_963854785.1 of Vaccinium vitis-idaea. Classification (NCBI taxonomy): domain Eukaryota; kingdom Viridiplantae; phylum Streptophyta; class Magnoliopsida; order Ericales; family Ericaceae; genus Vaccinium; species Vaccinium vitis-idaea. The sequence continues at coordinate 37,576,949 of OY978216.1, forward strand.
CATTCTATTCACATTTGTTTGTTCTTTTTATTCCTATGAATGATTGCTTTTTTAAGATTTTAAATTTGGTAAAGCACCAATTTTTATGCCATAAAATAGAATGAACCTGTTATAGCATATGATTGTTGGCTTCAGCACATATCCAACAATCATATTTTTGTGCACTAACTTATGTTTGTACTCGTTATTCAAAAACTACTGATTGGAAAACTACTGATTATTATAGATAATCAAGTGAAGATTATGTGAAGCTACAAACTTTTTGCATTTTTGAATGACTATACCTATTTCAAGGTGAGAGCTGCAGAGTATAAACTGTTCTTTATAGATTAAATTATAAACAGGTTAATGTTACGACATCATGAACTATAAGATTCTATTCACATGTATTTTCTCTTTTAGTGCTTTGAAAGAGTGAAATTGTTTTCCAAATACTTTAAGTTTTCTAAAAGATAGATTTTTATTTCATAAAGTAGAAAGAACTTGTTTTAGCATATGATTTTGGGGTCCGGCAAATAACTAACAATCATATTTATTTGCATTAGCTTAAGTTTGTAGCTGTAATTGCAGAACCACTGGTTGTTATAGATGATCAAGTTAAAATTATGTGAATGGACAAACTTTTACTATTTTCGAATGAGTATAGCTGTTGCAGGTTGAGGGCTACAAAATATAAATTATTGCTTATAGAACAAATTATAAGCAGTTTAACTTTAGGAAACGATAAACTGTGCAGTGTACAGAACTGATACTCACGACGGTGCTGACATGTACTTCCAAGTATTCGTATGCATAAAGTCTGTTCATATAACTTAGCATTATGCTAACATAAACATTTATTTTTAAGAAGTTTAACTTTTGTAGGTATTAATACAATGGTTCTCAATGCTCCATTTGTTGGGTATGGTTCTGAGAGAGATCGAACAGATTCCACAGACACAACTAAGCATGGTTCTGAAAGAGAAATTGTTGCTAGGGCTGTTGATACTGGGACAGGCCATGTTGTTTATAGACGCGAAGAAAATTTTATCCGTGATTATGGGCATCTATTTCCTCTGGTCGATATTGTCGAATGGGAAGATAGGAATGATTTGCTTAGATGGATTGACTCTCCTTTTGATGTTACTGCTAAACCATGCTAGAATCTCAATAGACCACGTCTGTAATAACTTTGGTACAGCACACTACTTAGCCTACTCTCCTGCTCCTTTTCATCTTAATACTAAACCATGCTAGCTTATATATTTTACCAAATGCAAATACATATTATAAACAAAATGACTCAACAACCAAAGACGGGCATCAAACTCGTGATGGGCACGAGAGCTTGCCACTAGTCCACTAGAATGAATAACAATTAACATGACTTCCTTATTCACCCTATTCCCTCCCACCTTTTTGGGTAAAGAATTTTTTGTTCTTTTATCTCGGCTCTGACTTTGTCCTTCATTCCCACCTTTCAATTCATTGTAGCCAAAGTCAAATTGGCTTCGTCTATTACCGTTTTAAGACATACGTACGATGGATCTTTTTTCGTATATGTAACTTAAAAAACAAATGCATGGATCATTTATTTGTGAGAGTTGCTTTCTAAAATACGACTGTTTGGGATTTTTACTAGTTTATTAGTAGTATTAGTAGGTTGGTTCAGTTATTTGTTTTGAATATCAATTTTCCATTATGGTCTACTGTAGTCTATTCATAATGGGAAAATGACAATTTAGGAATTTCAATAAACGAAATTATATATTTTCTACTATTTTTCTAGTAAAATTTTCATTCCTAATCAAATAGATGCAAGAAAAAAGTGCACTTCCTTTTACTTTATTTTTTATCATTTTTTTCCTCGCTAGTCAAACGATCCCCAAATATTTTTTATCATATAGACCAGCTCTTATTTTGGGAAGCTCCTAACAATTCAAATGGAAAAGCTTGACAAGGGAAATCCGTAATTTGAGAATCAAGGCAGTCAAATTCAAACGGCCAGTGCAGGAATGTTATTGTATTGTACCAAAGGCAATATTGGAATATTGGATTGACATATTCCAAATTTGGAGTATAACGTTCATGTGTTGATGCCTATAAGGCCAAGGAAGATTATAGGTGATGGTGAGAGAGCAACCAACGGGAAATTACATGCTCCATCCTTATAATTCAACTCCAAGCTTTATCTTGCATATTTTACCCTAGTTTGAGTGTTCTATTTGAGCTATCATTGTAAAAGGGACTGTACAACCCTGTTCGTACTATTGTGAGAGTTATTCTTTTGTGAGTGATTTTTGTGTGAGGAAAAATTACTCGGGTAGGTGTGACTAGCACCGGAGTCAAAACTAGTTGGTTAGGTGTAACTAACACCGGAGTCAAAAATAGTTGGAGCGATTGGGGATAGATTGCTCGTTGTAAAGGTTTCTCTAACACCCGCGAAACTAGGATGTGTTACTATTGGAGATAGTGCAGGAAATCTCGAGTTGGACACTTGGTGAGTGGATTAGGGCCTTAAGTTGCGGACCGAACTACAATAAATCTTTGTACTTGATTTCTCTCTTCCCTTTACTCTTTATTTTCTGTCATATATCATTGCTTGCGTGCTTCAATCGATTTTATTTTATTTTTGGGTGTTGCATATAGTTTTTTTTTTTAACTCTGCGTTATAGTTGAGATACACAATTTACCCCTCTCTTGTGTTGCTATCTGGCACTCCTTGTCGCGTCTTGTAATTTCCTTTGAAATGCAATCAAACCATCTTTGGACCCTCGAACCCTAACCAAAGAACCTCCTTTTAACCGAAACCATCCTAGCCAAAGGTTCAGAATGCCATGGCAGTATATCATCCAGGACTTGGGGTTGCTGCTGTGCAGCAACCCTGCACAACAGCGTGCTGTGCACCCCATTGCGCGGCCGATCCGATGAGGCACTTAACCATATCCGATCGAGTTGATTTTTGGTGCACTTGTAGTACTCGACGAGCTCTACGCGGTGAACGTCTCCGATCGTGGAAAAAAATTTGGCACACTGTTGTGCAGGGCGCTGCACAACAACAACCCCAAGTCCATATCGTCCAACCTTGCAAACAACCCAACTCAACTTAACTCACCCGGCAACGTCAACGTTGCCGGACCATCGATCCCAATACGCCTGTGCAACAAGTATGCCGACATGCTTGCAGGGGAAGCTCTAGCTATAGAACCACCAACTATCCTTTTTAGTTCCATTCCATTTTGTTTTGAACTTTTAACTTTAGTTATTTGATAGATGCTAGGGGTTTCAGCCACCCCGAACTGTGTAATGGGTTTTGCTACAAACCACCTATTGGGCAATTGCATCGGAAAAACAATTATACTCGCTGTTACGGCAAAATTTGTCCACGTGTGACTCTACGCTTTACGAGTACGAAGAGCTTTTCAGTTGGCTGCCGTGTAGTCCTTTATGTTCAATTTAAATGTCTATTTTGTCCTTAACAATTTTCCCTTCAGCAAACAGGCAGCTACGCTTTGCTTCATAAAAAAATTTCTCCTCCCAACCCACGTGTCCCTCCTGAAACGAAGGACAATGAATGAGTACAAATTTTCAAAAAAAAAACGCTTCAGAGAATAATTTTTTTAATAGATTATCAGTTAACTATGTTTACAAAATAAACCATACAAAATTGTTCGTAGTAATAACACATAACTCATAAAAATATAATATTTTTGACGGCAAGATACGCGGTTTCCAAAAAGAAAGAGGAATTTGTAAGGAAAGAGAAAAACGAAGAATTAAGGAAGAGCAAATTGTTTGAAATGCCCCCTCGAGTAAAGGAAAAAAAAAACAAAAAACAAAAGATTAAAGTGAATGAAAGAAAAAGAGAGGAGAGATGCATTTATTAGTATTGATAATGGGTGATATGGTCATTTCGGGTTCTGATTTATATCTTGTCAGCTTTACCCATAAAACTTGTCAATAGGCGCTTTAGATGCAAAAACAACGCGCGAGTGCTATGCACGCCAACCACCCAATGGGTGGTTTGTAGCTTTTGCCTTCACATTTTCATGGATTCCAATTTCACAAATCCGCCCTGGCATGAGTTAAGGACATGTTTGAGGGAGATATTTTTTTTCATAAGACTGCTAATGTGTGGTGGATCGAATTGAGATTAGGCTCGGTAATGAAGCGAGATAGATTATCGTTACGAAACAGATTCTTCTATGTTTGTTTTGCTAGGACTAGGGCATGAAATTATTAATTGCATGTTTGCTTTGCCTAGAGAGAATTGTATTACAATCATTGATCCACTTTTACATAAACCACAACTAACGTCATCAATTATATCGATTTTATTGCTCCCTCTAAGGTCTTACGTTCAGAACCTCGTAAGTGTTATCAACTCTTTTAGAGTTAGTTCATACAGAATTTTGCTCTGACTTTAAATGGGTCCCCCGTTTGTAGACGGTTGACACTAAAAAAAATCACTTGAAAGAGGAAAAAAAATTCAACTTTAAGTTGAGTATTTTTTTTCAAATCTTGAAATTTTTTTTTTTATCAAGTCTGTCCTTTTCTTGACAAAAAATCCACGTGTTGGTTCCATTGATTAATAAAGCGCACTAAACAAAAGGAGAGCTCTTCAAAAGAGTGGTGCATAAGATCTCCTAATTATTGGGAAGAAAAAAAAAATGCCTTCAGTTTCAATTAGCCGATACGGAGCTCGAGCACATGTCCGCACATGCTCCTCTATTTTGCAACGTAGATTGCGCTGTAGTAGAGATCCAGGGATTTGAACGGTCCGGCTTCCTCCCATTTCCTCCGTCTCCATCTTCACTCTCCTTTCATAGTTCGAACCCCACCCTTCTTCCAGACTTGCGGGTTCAGATCTGGTGTGAATTGGAGTTTTGGGGCTCGGTTTGGTGCTTCTCCGGCGAATAAGTCGCCGGAGCCGGCGACAGCGGCTATGGTGACAAGGTTTTCCAGTCAGAGGTCTTTTAGTTCTTTTTTTCTTGTTTTGTTTTGTTTATCTCCCTTTTGGAGATTTGTTTATCCCCTTTGTGGGATTCATAGCGCCCTGCGAGGGTGCTTTTTTAGATTTCATCTGTATTGTTTTGCTATGGTTTGAGCTGGGTGTCCGTTGGGATTCTCTACTACTAGATTGACAACGGACTCTACGCCGACCTTGTGTTGGTCTGCTTTGGCAGTACGTGTCTTTGGGGTTGCGAGCCTGTGTGCTCTGTTGCAGTTGCTTATGTTGTAGATTTTGGTAGTTTTGGTTCAATCCTGTATTTTGAGATGAAATCTTTGCCTTTATGGCTGTGGAATGAATATCTTGACTGGTTTAAAAAAAAAAAGAGATCCAGGGATTGGAACGGACGGTTTAGTCGAGTTGGTTGGTGGGTTTGTTTTCTCCGCAATTGATCCGGGTTTGTTTTTTGGGTTAGACCGTAATAAAATAGTAATTTTTTGCATGTGAATCTTCTAATCCTGGCGTGGATGGTTTTTGCCTTTGACTAAACCGGAGAGGGAATTAGTTGAGGTGCGTGACCCGAACTCTGACCGTCAAAGATGGGAAAAAAATCAAGGGATTGGCTTTATTATTTTTCTACTTGAATGAAATAATAAAAAGTCAGTTTTCTTTATTTTCTCCTTACGACAGCATACCACTCTTGCTGTCTTCCACATGAATACACGGACCAAATCAACCTTACCTTCAATATCAATCGAGCCATCTAGGGGTGAGCAAAATAACTGTTAAACTGCGAATTCAGTCTAAACTAATCCAAATTGAATAGTTCGATTTGGTTTTTTAGTAAAGTGGTTTGGTCCTAGTTTTAAAAAATTAGAAATCGCGTTTAATGGTTTGGTCTGTGATTTTACGTTAATAGTTCCAATTCTAAACCGATCCGAACCGTAATATGTACATGCGATTTAAATACATTGAATGACCTTTTTTTCATAGTCACAATTTCCAAATCTAATGCTCCATCCCTCCACCCTATTCATTCACTTCGAAAATTAACTCCCTAACGGCCCGTTTGGATGGCGTATTAGTTTTGGAGGGATTAAATAGTAAGGGGGATAAAATAGTCAGAGGGATTAAATAAGAAGGGTGGACCCACATTGATGTGACAGTTAAGAATGAAGGATTAAATAGTCCATGGTTTGGTTGAGGGATAAAAAAGAAGGGATAAAGAGGGTAGATAATGTAAAATCATGTCAAAAGACTTTATTGCCCTTGGTAATGCATATATTAGATTATGTACTTATATAATTATATAAATACCAAAACTAATTGTTCTGTTATAAATAATATTAAATAATTCATTTCAATATTCTTTTATAGTATAAATAAAGAATATTAAATATTAAAATTAACTCAACAAGTGAACAATGTAAAATCCTAAAGTATAATTTTTTTTGAAATTTTTTGTATCGAATTAAAGATCTCTATTAGTAGTTTAATTTGGTGCAAACAAAAATAAAAAATCATATGCAGAAGTACTTTATTTTTTGATCCGAAGGATATTGCAAAGTAACTCAACAAGCCAACAATGTAAAATTCTAAAGTATAAAATTTTTCAATTTTTTTTGTATCAAATTAAAGATCTCTAGTATTAGTGTAATTTGGTGCAAACAAAAAATTAAAAATTATGCGCGGAAGTAATTTATTTTTTGATCCGAAGGAATTGCATGGGGTAGGAAGGTAAAATGGGGTGGGATATCCCCCTGCTTTTGTTTAGTGCGGCTTCTCCCTGACTATTTAGCCCGCGGCTATTTAGTGCGGGTGTGTTTTTTGTTCCCAAACCATGGGCTAAATATCACATCATTCCCTTATCACCCCTGATTGCCTCATCCCTCTTCTTAAACCTTCATCCAAACGAGCCCTAAACTTCTATACATATTCCTGCAATTTCAATACATTAAACATAGACATAGATAGCTTGAGCTTAATCAATTGATATCCTAATCTTTTTGTTTGGTAACTAATTTCGTTGTTCAATACTCTATTTCATGGTCATATTCCTTCACTAATTCTATAGTATTCTACTCTTCTTTAGTTGATTGATAGTAGTGAGTTTTGGTGATTTTAATAGAATTGATTTTAGTATAAGTTTTGATTTAATTTATCTTAATTTCAAGCGAACCGTGGTTCAAACCCCAAACCGAATCGTATTTTAATAGTTTGGATTGGTTTTCTATGAATTTTATGAGTTGGTTTGGTTTTCCAAATTCATAATCCGTAGATAGTAATTTGGTTCTTAGTTTACTACAAAACTAGACCAATCCAATGCATGATCACCCCTAATAGTACCCCTCAAGGTCTACATCCTCACGATCCCTAAATACTTCGCTCTATGAGCCACGCAGGCTCGTAAACTGACTGAGAATAATAAATTTGCAAAACAATAGTTTGATCAGGCATACATATGATCAATAACTAATTGTTGTTTTATTTTGAAATTGGATTGGTTAGTTTTAAATCATTTTACCTATACATTTTTAAAAACAATAAATGATTAGGTTAGTGTGTCTATCAATGATTGGTCAAGCTAATTTTTTCCATGGTGGTTTTTTTCAATGAGCTCTACAAAATGAACGATTCAGATCACCATTCAGATCACTGTTGTGATCTATAAAACCCACAAAATGGAGTACTCTTAGAGGAGGTTTGATGGGGATGAAGTCTTGCGGCGAACCACCCCTGATTTTATAACTAGAAACCTTATGTTTCCAACAAACATTTGTTAGATTATCATGAGGGCCAACCTTCTATTCATAGAAATTGAACCCTAAACCTCACACTCTGAAAAGCGCCACACAACTATTGGGTCATACACCAAGGTCGATCATAGGTACGCCTGCCTATTCAAGGAGCAAAATACCAAGCACCACTTTCATCTACCCTTGGGCTAATCGTATTTAGGATGAATTTCCCCCAATTTTTTTTATCTGTTAGTATTATTTTACTCTTCGCAAATTGTTGTTTAGTTTTTCATCATTATTTTTGGCATAAAAAATAGGTTAAATTCCACGGAGATCCCCTAACCTTTAAAAGCACCCAAACACACCCCCCATCTATGACCATTACCCAAGTTGACCCCTTCTGTCACCTTACCAGTTACCATTAAGTATCAAGGGGTCCATGCGGGTGATTCTAAAGGGGTAAAATCGTCATGTTCCTCATTCCATTAAAGAGTTAGTCATTTATTTCGTTTCATATAGATGAGGGGTTTTGTTTGGGCGCTTTTAAACGTTAGAGACTCTACGTGTACAAGAAGCATAGATGAAAGAGTCTTCCTGGAATTTTAGCTAAAAGATATGAAAATGTGAACTGAAATTGAAAAAAGTTCATATACAATGAAACTCTAGAAAAAAATATCTAACTGTTTGGTAAATTTCCATCCTTAGTGTGTATATATATATAAGGCAAGCTTCTAGTCCGGACTCCGGGACTCCACGTTCCTGATATTTTTTTTATGATCTGAACCGTCCAATGTGTTCAAAACGTGTTTTAAGGGTTCCCGCGTGAATTGTCCAAAAAAAAATACCGGGAAGGGCTTGATCCGAGCAGTTTTTCACAAAAAATGTACATTTATATATATATATACACTGTACTTCCAATTAGGGCTCTTGGATTTTAAAAAAATCCACACCTCACAGATCCCGATCGAATTTTGATGATCCGAACCGTCCAATGTGTTTAAAAGGTGTTTTTAAGAGTCCCCGCGATAAATCGTCAAAAAAAAAATAAAAAATACCATGAAGGGCTTGATCCAAGCAGTTTTCCACAAAAACTGTACATTTACAGTTTTATAAAAAACTGCTCGGAGCCCTTTCTAGTTTTTTTTTTTTTTGACGATTTCTCGCAAGGTCCCTTAAAAACACGTTTTAAACACATTGGACAATTCGGATCATAAAAAAATATCGGGAAGGTGGATCCCGGAGTCCGGAAATCCCAGACTAGAAGCTTAACCTATATATATATTGCTTTTGGCAATATTTTTTTACTTTTTGGACCCTCTCGTCGAGACGGATAATTAATTCAAAAAATAAAACGCGAATCTAACAAAAATTCTAAAAGGACGAACAAAAATATCAAAACAAAAAATACCAAAAATTTGGGGGAATATGTATCCACCATGGTCACTCATTCCCACTTTCTGGGTAGTATTTCTGTGTACGTAGCATTGCTGTTCACAGATAGAAGAACAATGTAATGCCCTTTTTTTAAGTCATAAACCAAGCAAGAGAGGCAATGAGCTACTTATCTCATACTCCTCCACACTCAGCCACGACACTACAAAGGAATTACAAAGTGAGAAAGAATCCCCCAAATAATTGTATTTAGGATCCTATTAGGGTTTAACAATAAAAAAATTGTGGAAAAGTAATGAAAGGTATCCAAAACAACGAGAACAAGTCACCTTAAGCAGGCTTGAAAAATTTCACAGAAACCAAACATAATCTGATCATATTAGATATGCAGAAACTCAAGAACCCCTTGAGCCCATACAGCTTACCTGCTCGCCTACTACGTGTAGCAAAAGCGGATATTGGAGAAGTTCTCATTGACCTGATCTCAAGTACTTTCATCAAAACACCTCTTGTAAATGGTGTGAATATTTGACCACCTGTATACCGATGCTGAAAGCAGGATTTTCAGCAAATTGTTCTCTACTAGGCAAATTTTAGCGGAAAAACCAGATTACAACGAACAAAGAAACACAACAAGAGTGAAGATTTTTGGCAGGAAATGAGGGTGCAAATTGGATGAGCTGACTTAAACTGGCACTCCTCAGCATTGATAGCAAAGAATAACCTCACAAATTCTTACCTCGAAGATAAAAGATAGTTACCAATCACTTTAAATAACAAGAATTATATTCTCTGTAGAGGAACATATCCCAAAGTGTGATGTATTCTATAACAAATTCAGAAACGACCAACACAAACGCATCAATATCATAACATGCGAAACTAGTTCATAGGGTCATAAACTTCCATGGCATATATCTTCAGCAAGAATGCAGAGTATCTCTACATAACACACTTTGTGCTCATTATAGAAAAACAATGCAACTGTAAAGGGAAAACACAGGCGTTTGAGAACCAGAAACACCTAGACGGATGGATGCATTTATATTAAGTGTTTGAATGAATATTTATCCCCACCCTCCTCCAAAGTAACTGATCACAACAGGAAATCTAACATGGTCTGATGGGCGGGAGAAGTTAAAACATATAGGAAATTTTCAAAAGAAAATACAAGAACGGAAGAACCTGATGCGACTATCTTAAGATTCTTAACATAAAGAAGCAGCACAGCAACAACCCATAATTGATAGTTCATATACTCTAACAAAATAAACTTAAAAAAACAAAAGAAAACAAATCACCTGCATCCATGGTTTGCACAGAAAAAATTGTCCAACAGTCTTTCAAGACACCAGCAGTAAATTAACAACCATATTTGGAGGAGCTATCAATGCCTACCCAAATCAATCTGATCTCTTCTTTGCAGTCTATTTATATTGAGAGAACTAGGATCCAAAGATGCCTCCGAACTCTTCAAATTTATCTCAAATTCCTTCTGCTTCAGTTCCAATCCCATTCGTTCGTTCTCTAGCATCATCCTCTCATTCTCTAGCCTTGATCTCTCTAGCTCCCTCTCTTTCTTGCTGCAGAATCTCCGCCACTTAAAGCACTGTTTCTCCAACTCAAAAGCTTCTGCTTCGAAGCTTACCCTTTGCTCTTGGAGTTGCACGGTCTTTTTTCCAACCCACTGCCTCCTCTCCCATAGTGACTTTGTGGAGTCCTGGAAAAACTCAGCCATTTCAGCTTCAAAACCACTTAGCGCACTAGAATGGGGCCCAAAACTACCATCCTCCTCATTTGGCTTCTTTTGCTCCTCCATCCTGACCCTATCCTCATTCACATCATCATGCTCTTCATTTTCTGATTCATCATCTTCATCGTCACTTTCATTATTTTCTTCAGCTTCTTCCTCTACACAATCGTTAGTGTCCTTCGAGCATCTCACAATCGGTAAAGAATGAACTTGCAAATCAACATCATCGCAGTTGGGTATCCTTTTCCCATTATGATAAGCGCACATTTCCTGGTAAAACAAGTGCTTCGAGTTCAATATCTTTCTTACATCCTCCTTCACCTTGGTTGAGAGATTCGGCATGGAGTCCATGAGAGTGGGGTCTTCCACCACCCTACATGAAGTTCCCCTCCCGAGAATGTCATTCAACTTCTTGTACCTCTTGTTCAAGTCATTAAACTTGTCTTCACACTGCTGAGGTGAAACATGACAACCTTTAGAGATCATTACATTCGAAACCATTTTCCATTTCCCTTTCTTTTGCAAAACCGCAGATTTCCGCTTGGGCCCCTCTTCGCCATCAAGAGTACCATCATCCCCAACATGAGCAACAACTGCAATTAAAAGCCTAACAATATCATCTGTCCATTTCATTCTTTGCCACGGAGACCCCTTTCTACCCTCTGCACCAGTGAAATTCTCGCCATTCCCATCCTCGGTATAACCAGACTCATCTTCTTCCCCTTCTTCACTACTGCTGTTACCATTGGTATTTCCAACATCAACAGAGGCAACCACCTTCCTCTTACCAACATCGGGGAAACCTTTTTGGGTCGAGACCTTTGATTCCATAAATCTAATGGGGAGGTCATTTTTTATACCTGTCATTGAAGATTTCACTTGGCGATGATGGTGATGGGTATTAGATTGGTGACCCAACTGTGTTTGATCATGCCTAGCTATCGGTGATTCAAGGTCTAAAAACCCACAACTAGGACTCGACAAAAACCCTCCTCCCAATCCCGAATTATTCATTTTCCAATACTATCTCAATACCTTGATTGATACTGAAACTACAAACCCATTTTACATGCTTTATACCTCGTTATTACATAAATGGTTCTATACCAAATTTACACATCATTAACCCTCTTCTTGCTCAATGGAAACCCATGTACCCTAGCACTGCGACAATTTAATGACATAAACACTAAATAAGACACTCCAACCCTATTTCCAAAACCCTAATACCGAAATTATTAGCTAGTTTTACCTCTAGCTTCACTCTACTACCTCTATAATTTTATCCCTAATTTGCAAATCATCAACCCTACCTTCTTACTCCACAAGAACCCATAAACCCCAACACTGCAAACGATCAAAATAGCTGGAAAAAAATCCAGACGTCTCTGCAACAGTGTCACAAATTGGGGCTAAAAATAAAAAATATAAACTCTTCGAAAGGAGACTGAACTTATTTATCTTTTACCACATGAATTTTGAAATGGGTAGAGAAAAGAATCTGAAGATAAAAGGAGATTCGTTAGTTTACCTTCTCATGATCTGTAACAGTAAAGTCTCATCGATCGAACCAGACATACAGAGAAAAGAAACTCTGGAGAGAGAGAGAGTATTCGACGGACTAATTAAAGCAACCAATTAGAGCAAAACAGAACTCATTAAAAAGGAGATTACGAAAAGTCTACCAGCACGCGTGCGTTCCACTAACAAAAAATGAGTAGTTTTCCCCAAAAATTTAGACACTCAGACTCGGGAGGCCTTCCACTAACAAAAAAATAGTTTTTTTTCAGATATTAAGATAGATCATTCTCTCACGATACATCACATAACAAATCGTGAAAAGTCAATTTATTTTAAAAATTGGCTTAGAGAAACACTCTCTCAGTGCCGTGATTGCTCACTATAGAAGTGTAATGAGTAAGTTCACTATAAGCCTCCTGAATCCCACTCAGACTCAAATACAGAAACACTCACATAAATGTATGCGACCACAACTAGTGCTATAGTGTATGTGAGCTACGCACATTTATGTGAGTGTTTATGTATTTGGATGTGTACTTTGAGTGCGATTGTAGATTTATTCTTACTAGTACTTGTTTAGAACTTTGGGAAAATAATGGAAAGAAAAGGAAAATTGTTTTCCTTTGTTTGGTTTGGGAGGAAATTGGAAAGATAACAAAACAAGAAATCAAACACATCAAATGTTCCTTTACACGCGCACTACGCGGTTGTAGGGTGGCCAAAACTACGTCGTTTTGGATATGCAAAGAGAACACCACTACTCAATCCTTCAAAACTACGTCATTTTAACCTAGTTTTATTTGTTGAATTCCCGAATGTGAGCATTTTTAAGTGGGTGTTTATTTTCTTCAAAATCAAATTTGATTTTTGATTTCTTCTATACGTGAACATAAAGGTCACCTGTTTTAGATGGGGTTGGTTTGTTTTTTTATTTTAGGAGTAGAAGTTTTTACCCCTAAAAACCTAGTTCTCAAAACAAAAAGTTTACAACTAAATACATTTTTTTTTTATTCAACTAACTAAATACATTTTTAAACTTCGTAATTTTTGGGTTTCCTTCGGTTTTGTAAAACTAATGCCCGTTTGAGATGAGAAATGATTACAATGTATATGAATAAGAGTCAAGATGTGTAAATTGCCAATTGTGTTTAGAAAATTTAAATTATGCCACTTGTTATATAGGGGGTTTCTCACAAAAACACACGTACAATAGTAATAGTGAATGTCAGTGCCTAAAGATGTGATTCTAAATCTTTGCACACCAAAACGACGTAGTTTTGGCCGCCCTACAACCCCGTAGTGCGGAGGCGCACTACGGGATCCCCGAATCCGTTCCAAATAGGGTGTTAGTAATCGACACTCTTTTTTTTTTTTTTTAAGAGCATGACCAGTTTTGACCCATAATTTTACCCATATTTGGATGGATATTGGGGAAAAAACTTCATTGGGTATGTCATCTCCATTGTTAAACCTTTTTTTTAAAATTAAATATAGTGTTTTTTTATGTTTTCTCTTCAAAATATGGGTAAAAATGACATTTTAAAATAATATGAAGTGAAAGAGGTGTTGAGAAAAAAAAAGGGCGGGGGGGGGGGGGGGGGGGGGCGCATGAGTTTGGATAAGAAAAATGGTAAAACTCATGCCTTTTTTAAGTTTGGGTAGAAAATGGGTACGGATTGTGATGATCCAATCTATAGTGACACCATTTTTTCCCCTTGCATATGAATTTTAAACCATGTCTTTTCATGTTTAGATATTTTCACACAAAGGAGATTATAATATGTTCAAAGTAGAAGATGGTAGTAGAAAAGTTAGGACGATAATTTAAAAAGTAGTGAAAACCACCTTCTATTTGGAACATTTGATGGTCTACACAAAAAGTAGAAGATGGTCTACACAAATGAACGGAGTCTTCCTGAATAGCTCAAGGCTCGATTTGGTAAGAATTTGTTCAAGTTCAATTTGGCAAGAACTCGCTCAAGCTCCGTTGGCTTGTTAAGTGGACAAACGAACTCGAGTAAAAAATTTAAGCTCCTTTCGTAAATCTGTCAAGCTCAAATTAGTTGAATTTCAGCTCGAGTCGGAGATTTATCTTATTACTCCTTATTTTCTGAGCGAGGAGTAATTTTTTTTTTTTTCAGGAAGGGGCGAGAGAAGAGAGGAGAGATTTGTTGGACTCAGTGGATTGGGAGAGTTGTCAAGGTTTGACAAAGTTAAAGGGGTGAAATTTCTAGTTAATTTTGGTACCAAAAACACCATGCCAAGATTTTGCACCAAGTTTGGCTAGACTTTTGGTCATTTTTTGGCGATGACAAGAAATTTGATATGTCCGTTCAAAAAAGAAAAGGAATTTGACATGCCACAAGTCTTGCTCTTAACGCCTAAGTTTTTACAGAGACCGCTACAGCCTTAGTTGGAAAGTCTTTAATTTGCCATCTATTTTTAGCATCATACACTATTTTGCTGCTTCTTTTTTTTTCGGTTTAATTGTCTTTACTTTTGATGATATTTTTTGAAACAACACTCAGCTTAGTATTTTGATTATTTGCACGACATTTTCGCTATCCTGTATTTAAGGAATCATATGAATAGTCACACTGGTTCTCTTAGTACTGAAAAAACTGCAAAAGAGTGAAAGACCTTTCTGTTTTATTTTCTGAAAACACAGAAGTCCTGTTTAGCGAACTGCTTCTGAAATTTGTTTTTGTTTAAACAGTTCAAATGATTCACTTTTCAAGGAACATCAAGAAGACAAAATCCCAAATTAAAAGCTAGTCCGACAATTACATTAAAAGAAATTCAAGGTTCATGACAATCACTAACCAATAGCAGATGTAGCTAATCCCTGGACTATGAGGCTACATGATTCTCAGATTCAAAGGCTTCTTGTAATACTGCAAAAGGAGAGAAGAACAAACCACGCTAATCGATGAAGCAGCCATGCAAGCACCAGCCAGCCACGGGGGTAAGCGGACCCCCGTGAAGGGGAACAAAATCCCGGCGGCAACAGGCAAGCCAAGTAAATTGTATCCGAGTGCCCAAACGTAGTTGAGTCGGATACGGGACATTGTGGTTTTGGATAGGTGTATGGCTGTGATTACATCTTCCAAGTTGTTCTTGATAAGAACTATGTCAGCAGCTTCTATAGCGATGTCTGTACCCGCGCCAATTGCCATTCCAACGTCAGCTGCAACTAAGGCCGGAGAGTCATTTATTCCGTCTCCCACCATCGCCACTGCAACACCCTCCATCTGCATTAGGATTTGTTCAATAGTAAAAAAGATAGTATCAATTAGGTAAATGTGTGAATTTGGGAATTTCTTCCATATAAGATTTTACAGCAATTATGCAGTAACATACTCGTTCACTTTTTAGCTAACAAAAATTGACTAACGTTGATCTGAGCATAACTTGAAGATACAATGTACCTGCAAATCTTTTATTTTATCGGCCTTTCCCAGTGGATCAGTCTCGGCAAACACCTTCTGAATTCCAACCTGCTTCGCTACTGCAGTTGCCGTGGCCCAGTTATCTCCAGTGACCATGATGCTCAAGATTCCCATTGATTTGAGATAAGCAATGACACGTTCAGCCTCAGGTTTCACCGGATCAGTAACGGAAAAAGCTCCAGCAACCTTTTGGTCAATGGCAACTAGCACACAGGTATGAGCCAGTTGCTCAGCATCTGAAATGTATTTCTTAACCTCTGGACCAATTGAGACATTAAAAGACCGCATAAGCCTCTTGTTCCCAACAAATACCCTTCTGTCGCCAACTTTGCCACCAACCCCAGATCCTGGGTGGACCTCAAAGTCCTTCACCTCTTTGATGTGTTTAGTTTGAGACCCATAGTTCTTCCTTATCTTCTTCGCATGCTCCAATACAGCTTTCGCTATTGGGTGCTCGCTATTTGCCTGAAGTTGATAAAAAAATATGAACATGAACACAATGGCTTTCCTCTCTGTGACAGTAAATTCACAATATACATCTCCTTTAAGAATAATTTCTTGTAGAATGTGCTTGATCCATAAACCCACAAAGCAGTGAGGTATATGTGGGATCTTCTGATTTGTTCCAGATTATTAGAGGTTGAAATTACACTTTCCTTTTCTTGCATTCATCACATCAAAACGAATACCGCGATAACCTAGTAAATAAACATCTGCTTTTTAACTGACAAATTATCGATTTAGGTTGGGAAATTGCAAACAGTCTTGCCACATGTTTTAATAACCACTGGCTCCCTTGCACCCTTTTCAACATATCTTGAGGTAGCACCTAAAATTCATGTAATGCATATATCTCAAATTTTACATGGAGATTACAAACAAGGAAACCAACCTCTGTAGCGATGGTCACGTCACAGAATTCCTCCATGGAGAATTTCGAAAAGAGCATGGCACTTACCACCGCTGGCTTTCCAATAGTCAATGTCCCTGTTTTATCAAAAACAACTGTTTTTACCTGCATGGGCACAATATGGGTCCATCAAGATCTCAAGAAAAAATCCAAGGTAAATAATGACATGAGATCATCCACTGTTAATGAGCTCTACTCGTTTCCTGGTGAAGAGGAGAGGGGGCTATTACAGCTTAGGTATGATATGGCGCAAATTTATAATCTGAAAGGAGTGTACTACCAAAATGCCAAAACCATATAACACAAATCAGAGACCAATATTTTCCTTAAATGCGAATAAACAACAAAAGATTGGTTGTTTAAACGAACAAATCTTAGAATAAAATGGGAAGGATTTTCATGAAAGCATAATTTTTATTGTATAGTGATGTCAAAGTCCCTCAGTTAGTGTCTGCATAGATAATATAGATGAGCGGAGGACGATCAACAAATTTCCAAGAAATTATCCGCCAATGAAATCAGAATGGAACCACTCCATCGATCCCCAAGAATTTCAAAATTACCCACCAACACTGAATGAATGAACTTTCAAGTTTCAAGCCACATGCAGGAAATATAGTTGAATGTAAACAAATATTTCAGAGAGAATAGTGTTGAAGGTGCCATTTCTTGTCCACAACCTACTAGTTAGACTGTAGTCCTAGTTTCGATTACAAATACCTTGTGAGCCTTTTCAAGTGCATTTCCACCCTTAATAAGAACCCCTTGCGAAGCGCCCTTGCCTGTGGCAACCATGACTGCTGTAGGGGTTGCTAGCCCCAGAGCACAGGGACATGCAACGACCAGAACCGAAATGCCAAACTGCAGCGCAAGCTCAAAAGCATCCATTGCTTTTGGTATCCAATCCTTAGGGTAGATACCCACTTCTCCGGTGATAAACCATCCCAACCATGTCATAAATGCAACTAGAACAACCTGAAATTTAAGCAATCAAAAAACGGAAAATCTGCATAAATTTTGGCATGGTGGACACAAGCGACAAGCCATCCACGTCATCAAATCTGTATCCTAAGAGCACAAATGTAAATGATTAGGTGAACAGTTTTCTTCGTGGCAGAGCCAATAAAAAGAACAGTTTTCTTCATGAAGTCATAAATTTAGGTGAACAGTTGCCCTGAAACATTCATATGTTCATCCGAATCTCTGGATTTTTCTTTTGTAAATTTGCATAGGTGTTAACCACAAGGATTTGGGGGTCTTTCCTGGCCCAGAATTCTGAGAGCACATCAAAAGAATAAACCTTCGTGTCCTGCCAATGCCATAAAGGCACTTAACCGGAAAGCCAGTCCATATTGGGGCAACAATAAAAGGCTGGATTTGTTCCATACTCGTACACAAATTTCAATAAAACTATGGCAGAAGGAGGAGGGTGTCAGGATTATAATGTTTTCCCTCCACTAGTGAAATGATGATCTCATCTTGTTATGCAAAACTGGATGCATTCTGAAAAGTTCATGCTATATGATCGCATAAAGTGGCAGGGGTTTCCCCCTGGCAAAACCTTGGCTACCCCAATACTGTGGCTTGTGGGTGGTTGTTGGTAGCTAGGGCTTACCCAGTTGGGGTTTGGTCCAAAGTCCCCCTGGCTAATTGCTCATCACACACACCAAAAAAGGGGCCCACTTACATGTTAAATAAGTTCACAATGGAATTGGGAAAAAAGATGGTACTTTATGAGGAAATTTTGTCAATACGTATCAGCCACAATAGCTTCAGTAAAAAAGAAACAAAGAGCATGTCACTGAATTTCGGGGTGCAGTAAGTTCTGCTGATGTCTTTACGGCATCACCAACAAAAAAAATTCACAATGCACGGCCGGTTTCTGAATCCTGATTTTACCTTTGTAGAGTTACGGCAAGCAAAAATTTAGCATAAAAGATGAGGAAACTATTCAAAAGCTTCTAATGAAAGTATGAAAGAACCTTTGAAAGAATTCATAATCAGCATAAAGGAAGAATGAACTCACTGTAGGTACAAAATATTTTGAAATCTGGTCAGCTAGCTTCTGAACAGGAGCTCTTGAAAGCTGAGCAGCTTCAACTAGCTGGACTATTTGAGAAAGCGCAGTCTCTGCACCAACATGAGTGGCCTTAACATGTAAACATCCATTCTCATTAACAGTTCCACCAATTACCTGTTAATGGTGTTACAAAAAAATCCATTTTCCGTTCAGCATTTTATAACTTCACAACTACAAAAAGCTAGAGACTTATGGAGCATGTTGTTTGGTACATTTTGTTTAGTCGGGTAATGCAGGAAACTATTACTCCCTCCGTCCCACAAAGATGGTCCCTAGGAAACCACGTGCAATTTTCAACCTAAAAAATAATGTACTTGCAGAAATAATTTCTTCAGCAATATTGATCTAATTTGACAGATCTCTTTGAGATCTTTTGAACAGTGCAAAAAAAAAAAAATCAACAAATTCTTTTAGTTAATTCATTATTTTTAGTTTGAAAATTGCACGTAAATTCGTAGGGGACCATCTTTGAGGGACGGAGGGAGTAACGGCTTTTCTATAGTTTGGCTCATGTGTGTCATTTCTGAAGGCAAGGAAGGAATAAAGAGTTCTCCTTTGTGCCTCAAGTGGTGGGAAAGACGGGAAGAAAGAATTCTCCTTTGTGCTTCATGTGGTGGGAAAGACGCCTTTTAATTCATGTTTTGTGATGGAGAAGTGTTTCCTTTTTGTTGGTCAATTTCGCAGTAAAGTCACTTTTTGCAATGGGCCTATAGTTTTTTATATTATCTATTTTTGTTTTTTGTTTTTAGAGTTTGAGGGGCGAATCATGTTAATACAATTCATCAGCAAATGTAGAATAACAAAAAGAGGTGGTAATCAATGTAGCAATTTTACTATGAAGAGAACAAAAAATTGTGTACCTTGTCACCAGCACTTTTAGCTACTGGCATTGCTTCTCCTGTGACCATACTCTCATTCACATGACTCCTACCATTAATAACAATGCCATCAACAGGAACCTTTGCCCCTGGAATAATCTTAATTATGTCGTTCCTCTGTAGTAGTTGAGTGCTGATTTCCATCTCCGAGACGACATTACCATCATCATCCAATGTTAACAGGTGAGCTATATCAGGCGCAAGGTCTGCCAACTTCGCTAAAGCCTTGGATGTCTTTCCTTTAGCCACGACTTCCAAATACTTTCCGAGGAGAATAAACGATATCAACATCGCGCTGGTCTCAAAGAAATCTTGCCCTTCAAAATTATCTGAAGTTAAAGCTTTTATCACTACATATATGGAGTAAAAGTAAGCAGCATTAGTGCCCAATGCAACCAGAACATCCATGTTAGCAGATCTTCGTCTCAGAGCGTGATATGATCCCACATAAAACCTGAAAAGGACATCCAAAATCACAAGACAATGAGGTTTTTGGATATGAAAGTGAAAATTGGAAGTACATTAACATGAATGGATCAAGGATCAAAGTTTACTTTCGGTATGTTGTTTCCATTGGCTAGGATAAGGAAGTGTTTAGGAACCATTTTGGAAACATTTCAGAAGCATTCTAAAACCTAGCCGAAACGTAATGGAATTGCTAACAGAATGGGAAATGCATGAACATGTCAGTGTTGCATATTTTTAACAGGTTCTGAAACAACTCAATGTTTCAGTACGTTTCCATTTTCGCCATTTTTCGGTCCATCGGTAGGTAGAAACATTTAAGTATTGGGATTCTACTAATAACTTCATTGTAGTCTCCCAGGAAGCAGAAGCATTTTGGCCATTTCGAACAAAACCAATTTTCTTCCTTGAACATGGATACAGATAAAGTAAAAAGCAATTAGTCCAGTACCTTCGGCCAACAATAAATTGCACTGGAGTGCAAAGAACCCATCTTATAAGCATCCCAACAGTGACCATGTTGTGAACCTTATAGTCTAACCAGTTCCCATAAGGCGGAAGCATGGGAAGTACCATGGAAAAAATAAAAACCGGAACTGAACACAAACAACTCCACAAGAACTGGTATCTATACATCTGGATTTCATGCTGCCTCTCTGTTTCTATAGGTCGTGGTGGGATGTACAAGCTTGCATTGTAGAAGTTGGAGCTGCCGCTGGCTTCATGAATGTGCTTTATAAGAGACCTTGGTCCAGTGATATCTGAGTCATAGCTAACAGTAACCTTATGGTGTTCCACGTCCATTTCAACATGGTTTACTCCTTCCAATGACTCAAGGGAGGATAGTATACTAGTCAAATCTTTAGGGGATTTGATTCCTTCAAGCTTTAGGTGTACTTTGTTCATATCATTTCCAGAACTTATGAGATCAGCTCCAAAGCCAGCATCCTTTACTGCTTCAATTATACGATCAATATTGGTGACATTGGGATCAAAGTGAACTTTTGCTTCTTCCAATGCCAGACCCACGACTGCTTTTTTCACTCCATAAACCTTGGAAAGGGCACCCTCAGCAGACTCAGAACAGTTTGTGCATGTCATCCCTTTAATTCTAAGTCGACATACTGCTATATCTTGGTTTCGGAATTCACCAACTTGGAAACCTGCTGCTTCCACGGTTTCTTTAATTGCTTTTGCCTGTAAAGTGTTATTGTGAATGAATCTCCGGCAACAATACAAAATTCATACAGCTATATAAAAGTCCACCAGAACACATCATGTCAAGTTGCATATAAAGATCAGACCAGTGTCTAAATTAGGCTTCACATTAGGATTCAATCTTTCAAAGAAAAGGTCAAAATTGCATTTTTGGGTCTTCAAAGTATATCGAATGCATTTCCAAAATGAGGATACACCTCTCAATTTGTAAGGTATTATTATAAATACAAGGCACACACACTCCACCTTTATTTTAATGCTCCTGGAATTGCTAGGAGCGTATAAATAACAATGACTCTGTAGTTAAGCTGCAAGTCTTCCAATGTACATAAAAATTGCATTGCAAAAGGTGTTTGTGGGATGAAAATCTGGCAAAGGTGATACACCTTTGAATCTCAATTTTCTATTGTTCCTATTTGTGGCTTTAGAGGACATGATAGATATGAGTGTGATACCAAAACAAGAAGATAAACAAGACACGGACTCTTTCATTCATACATGCATGTGTTTGGAAAGAAGACAGTCCATATTGAGCAGCCATGATGACTTATGCCTGGTTAGATACTTTTATTTGCAACCAACATTACTTGATCACTCTTTCTATTCTAAAATCTTCGAAGTCGTTTTTGCGACTTGGTTATCTACTTTTCCTCCGAGCGACCAACAAAATGAGCGAACCGAGTTTGTCTTGGTCCATACATACCATCCAACATACAGACATAGGCAAAATCAAGGTCAAACTAGTCTAAAACTAAGTGGAAAGTCAAAGTACACACTTACAAACAAATTCAAGTTAATTTCATGCTTTGCTCTTTATCCACAGGTAAAGATGGAAAATGAGAAACCAAAAGATAGAACATAAGCAAGCAAAAGAGAGGGAGAATGAAAGTGTACGAGAATTGTCCCATAGTCTCATATGACCTGGTTGATATGCAATCTCTAAGTGTGTGAGTTCCAATTCGACTTACAGTGATGAGGTCTGGCATGAATCTGACTACAGCTTGGCCCTCAAGTGATGAAACCATAGCATTTTCAACACCATTAAGCTTCCCGAGTGCAGATTCTAAGCAAGTTAAACTCGATGCGCACTTGACGCCTCTTATCTGGAATCTAACAGTCTTAGCTTTCTCATCCACTTTATGGATTGGAGGAGAAAGGCTAACTGCAACACTGTGCGATGATCGCAAAAACGGTACCTTCAGATCATTTGTCCCTTTAACTTCCATTTCTTCGCCCATAATTTCAAATCATCAACTCTAAACAAGAATCAGCCATAAACCGAGTTTAAGCTCTTTATAAATTATACATAATGTACCAAAATTTCCAGAGCCAACGAGAAGTAAATTCGATAAAAACCTGGCTGACAAGCAACTCAAATAACTATAAAGCAGTCAAAACGAAAATTCAAAACTAATTGTTTTCCGGCTCAACTTCGAATAACTTACTTCGATAAAGGGAAAAAAAAAAGAGGATAATAACTCAAACCAAGTATTTTCCAGTTCAAATCCAAATTGAAAAATCCCCATAAAAAATAACAATAAATCAGGTGAAAGAATAATATAATGGAACACAGAAATATAATTTCTTATTCTGCACTTCAAATTTACACAATTTCTTTTTGATAACTTGGTGTCCTGCCCAATAGACCCACTAATCTAGGGACCAAATCCCAAATGTGCAATAGGGAGGGACCCAATCAAAGCTAGAAGAAAGCCCATAAAGATTGGCCTTATACCAGACTTGATAGCACGCTGGTGGGAGTCTAACCCTGACTGAAATTTTTGATTGCCAGTTGACTACCACTGCATAAACCCCGAATCCTTCAAAATTTCCATAATTAACACAGACTGTGCATACATGCAGTACTTCATGTACTGATTCGAGCCCGCCTCTCTAAAATTACACCAGCTTTTAAGGGGAAAAAAGAAGTCAAGACGATCTAAAAAATACTTCAAATCCCACACAGCAACAAGAAGCAATTTCACGCACCAAAAAAACTTACAAATTCTCAAAGATACACAGTTTTACCTAAATCTCGCTGCCAAAGAAGACGCATTCAATCACACTGAGTTCACATACATGCATCATAAAGACCTATGTGGTATAGACACATATATGCACACATTGGAGGACTACTACTTTTTTTTTCTGAAAAGATTGGAGGACTACCTTTAATTTATGCGATAGTGCTCTTTGATTAGGACACGATCACGTGACGCGTGAATCAAAGAAGAAGTTCTTCTCTCTCTCTCTCTGGAACTTTTTCAGCAAAAAGCTGTGGATATGACGAGCGAGCGAGAGAGAGAGAGAGAGAAGGTGGCATACAGTGTTTGTGAGGTCGTCGTCGTCGTCATCATGATGTATAGGGTTTTTCTCGGTGGGGGGTTTTGGAAAATTTTGAATCCAACGTCTTATATGGTCACTTCCCACGAAAACTGTGTATCATTGAGAATTTGTAAGTTTATTGGATTATTGGACAAATTTTCCTGAGACTTTTGGACAAAATTTCAGGAAAATTCTCAGGAAACAAATTCGGGAAAGGAAACAAATTTTCCTGAGAATTTGTATACCTTTTTTCCCGAATTTGTTTGAATTTGTTCAAATTAAACATACATTGATTTTTGGGGGCGTTTGGTAAATTCAAAAATACATTGATTTTTTGGGGCGTTTGCAGAAAAAGTCAAAAAAATAAAAATTTGCAAATTAATTTTGAATTGCTCGTCTTACATGATTTTTTTTTATCATAAATTTTTAGTTTTTAGATTTATCTCAGGAAAATTTTGAAAACGAACATAATTTACGCAAAATTGACAAAAGATCAGAAATGGAAAAAAAATATGTGCAAAAACTTAATTGAAGACAAGTAGATTCATATAAAAATGATGTCTACATAAAAATTAAAAGTTAACTACCTACCATTCTCTAGTTGAGAGCTTCTCTCCCTAAAACCAAAAAACCCTAAATCAATCTCTTCTCTTCCCGGAGTTCAAAAAAAATCTCTTCTCTTCCCCTTCCCCCTAGGGTTTCACCATCCCTATGGCGGCGGAAGGGGAGACCACCTTCTGTCCACTATTCTCCTTCTCCTCTTGATGCAGGTCAGATTTTGAAAAACTAGCAGTTTATTAGTATTTATTTTACTATTTCAAATTTATTATTTCCTCAGGAGATTACTAATATGTAGTTATTGAGTTTCTTAATTTAGGTTGATTCAATTTTCTGTTTTATGTTTTCTTGTTTTACAAGAATTAGGGTTGCTACCTAGTATTTTATTTCCTTTGAGTATTAGGGTTGCTACGAGTATAATAATTGATGATAGCCTTAAGGCAAGGGTGTAGTAGGTTATTATTGAATAAAAAAGTGTCTAGAGATTGTTTCTCTAAACCTATCAAGTTTGTGATCGATTATTGCACATCTGTAGATCATAAGGCTCCTTGCATCAATTCGTATCAAAGCTTGGTCCCAATCTTGACTATGACCGGAGGACGTACTGGAGGTCGAGGTGGACGAGGAGGTTGTATAACTAGTATGGAGGACATCTACAAAAGAGATGACGTAGGGCAAGAAGCACAAACAAAGGCGCAATTCCAGCAATTAGAACAACATATATCGGATGCGTTTGCCGCCGTAACCAACCAGATTGTTGCCCTAACTGTTGAGGGAAATCCACCTCGCCATCGTATGTATAAGCGACAGTCTTAAGAGGGTAACGAGAGTACGAAAGGTGAAGCGGTTGAAAACCCTCTTGCTATAAGGGCAACCGGTGCCGGCAGGACTGGTGGTGGTGGTTACTATTAGACAAGGGGAAGAGACTGAGAAGTCATGGTTGAACACCATGAATTCTATCAAGGGGAAGCTAGTTTGAAGATTGATCGACTTTCCTGAGTTCCAGGAGGTTATGACACCAAAAAACATCTTAGAGGTTAATGCGATGGATGATGCTACTATTGACTGGCCATTTACATAAAAAAAAATATTACAGACCTAATTGTGGATTGGAATAAAGCACCAATTTATGATGAAGAACCATTCGTTGATGAAAGATATGAGAGAGGTGTGAAGAAAACAGAGGATTCGAGTTCCTTGCCAAATAATATCAATTTTTTGGTATTGCATAAGGAATGAAAGGAAAAAATTGGGTTGAACGTAACGCATACTAATATTTTTGGAAAGCTAGATCACAATTCTAAATATTCAATCTTCATCTTAATAAATGGTGTCGAAAATTATCCGAATTTTCAATTGGTGGATCCTTTTTGGGAGCTTATTGAAGGTCTTGAAAGTAAGATTCATTTGACTGCATATCTCATGCAAGTTTGGAAGGAAACTGTTCCTTTTGTTTTCGAAGATTATTTGAAATTTAGTTTTGAGAAGATCAACTTAAAGAATAAGATCGATGCAGACAAGGCAAGGCGAATCAAATTTTTCAACGCCATGGAAAACTCGAGGATGAGTTTTTTCAAGCCCGAGAGAATGATGCAAATTAGATTTTGGAAAACTAACAATTTATTAGTATTTATTTTACTATTTCAATTTTAGCATTTTGGTAGGAGATTACTAACATGGAGTTATTTCGATTCTTAATTTAGGTTGATTCAATTTTCTATTTTATGTTCTCTTATTTTTACAAGAATTAGGGTTGCTACCTAGTATTGTATTTCTTTTTGAGTTTTAGGGTTGCTGCTAGTATATATAATTGATGTTAGCCGTAGGGCAAGGGCCGGGGTAGTTGATTATTATTGAATAAAAAAGAGTTTAGAGATCGTTTCTCTAAATCTATCAAGTTTTTTATCGATTGTTGCACGTCCTTTTCTATAATTCATAAGGAGTCTTGCATTATCTTTTCTTCCCTCTAGTTGTCTTTTACACTGTTTCTTCTCCCCATACATCCTTCTTGTAACTCCTTGCGATCAGATCTGGTGCCTCGTTGCTCTCTGACGTAATGTTTTTGCTTCAACGACTCAGTCGTTGGAGATCCTGTTATGAAACTAGCACAAAAAATAAAGTTTTTGTTAGTATAATCAAGAGCATAAAACAGAGCTATACTACTGGCAGAGTAATGTAAATTAAGAGCATAAAACAATAGCTTGATATTGAGGAAACAAGTAAAAGAAAAGCTGGCATGTGACAAAATAGGGAGGTGTGTTGCACTGTCTTAAAGCCACTAGTCCTCCCCTACGTGAAGGTAATAACGGATTGTAGCGGCTCCAAGATTCAAACCGAAATGCTCACAAGCTCCCTCTTCCAATGTTCACGTCCACTGGGAGGATATGAACCAAGCCACGAATCGAGTTGCCCAAATATATTTAAACTACTAAACACTATGATTTTAGGAAGAAAACTTGACTGGAAAAATTGAGATGTTGCTGGAAATTTTGTCAAGTAAGAAGAAGGATTTGAGAAGTGGTTTTCGGTGCTTCAAAAGAGTACTTGAGGTAGGTATTTATAAGGCTTTGGTCAAGCCTTCAAACGGTTAAAAAATCAATGTATTTATTATGAATTAACCAATATAAAAACTGATTGTTTATAATGAGCCAAACGGCTAGTAGCTTTATTTCAAAAGATCGGTTACGGAATTAAAATGGAGGTTACACAATTTTTATAATCAATTCGATATTCAATCATTTTCTTAATTAAAAAATAAAACACAATAAATTCATATAATAAGTTTTGAAACTTACTCAAATTATTTAAAATTCAACATTCCCCCACAAGTTTCAAAACTTTAAACCAATTGATGAAATATATATTTTATGGGCAACATAATACTGTGCAATAGGTGTAGGCGTCTTCCGGACTTGAACCTCACTTAGTGTTAATAGTTTCCTCTGAAGAATCATAGTGAACTATGTCTTGAACTAGATCCTTTGAATCAGAGTTCAACATATCACACACACAGTACCGGTATTGGACTTTAGTTCGCGGGTTAGTGCTGTTAATGGCCATGCACTAGATCTTGATTCTCATGGGAATTCTTATAGGCTAGCCCAAGCCTCATAGTCGCAGCCACACGACGACTCCCACTTAGGTGAACCCTCCAAGGGTACAGTGACGGAATGTACCTCGCGGGAGATTTCCCGCCTTGGATTCATTCAGGGATAACCCTTCCTAACCAGTCACATATCACAGCACAACTGCCATAGGGATGAGCAGGAGAGTCTCAAATTGTCTCTTTTTATTAAAAGGTGCTGGATCCAAGTCACGTAATATGGATTGTTTTTACCCATTGAATCTCTTTCATGGGATCTCCAGTCATAGAGATTGGGTTACCTCCCTTGGTGACTTCCTGTTGGGCTTAAGCCCATCCCCCTCGACAGATCTAGGACTCTGCTCCTAGATAGACCTTTAGTCAGCTGATCAGCAGTATTGAGCTCAGATTTCACAAATTCTAATGAAATTATATTTTTATTCAACATGCTGTGAACGGCGCCACGCGGCTCGGCTCTTTTTAATTTGGAAAATACGAAAAATGTGAGTCGCCACCCGGGATTTATTCTTTAGAAAATGATCTTGGTACCCGAGAAACCGTTTCAAAATATTGATGACTCTTATGCCGTTTTTGGAAAAGGATTTGATCTGCAAAAAAGATTCTTGGATTCGGAAGCCAGGTTACGAACGGGGAAGGCTTTATGGAAAAGCATCCCGCTCGCCCGGGGAATTCCCGGTCTTTACTAAATTTTTTGTGGGATCTTGGAAAACGTTTTATTGAAAACTTTGACGAACAGGCAAATAAATAATAAGAAGTAACAATAAAACCATAACGGAAATAAAATTAAACAAAAGGACTTAATAGCAATAACATAAGAGTAAAGGGGTAAAAGTGCAATAAGTAAGTTACAGGAAATCAGAAAAACAGAGCACAAACAGGGGAAAACAGAGGAATTTTTTTATGCAGCAGAGGTTAGCCGTACGGTTAACCTAAGTTGGCCGTACGGCTTACTTAAGTTAGCCGCACGGTTTACTTTTTGAAAGATTTTTCAAAATTTTGTTTTCCGAACAGTAGCTTATTTTTGCTTGCAAAACTTGATTTTTGGTGAAAATTTCAACCACAGGGATGACTATTAAAGTCACCCTCGACCCGGGAGGATCCCCTCAAAGAACCCAGGTTTCGAACCCAGCTCAAGAAGTACGGTTCGTACCTTTGCAGAAACTTTGAACAACCATGAACTTTAGAAATTCTTGGACGTAAGCTTCAGACGTAAGGATTCTTGTGTGGATTATGGATTACTGGAGATGAAATGGAGGAGCAGAGGGTGTATTGTGGTTTTTTTTTTTTTTGACGAAAGTTTTGGACGGGATTTTTGAACGGAGGAGCGACCGGGGAATTTGCCGGCGTATCGGGGTGGTCTGGAGAATTGTTCTCTAAAAATGGGAGAGAATGAAGCTATTTATAGACGGAAAAACATAATAAAATCGGCATAAAATCTTCCCAAAATGATGAGATGCTTCTGTTGCCAGATTTTCGAATATTTTCTAACACATAGCCGTGCGGCTAAACAGGTTGACCGTGCGGCTTACATGGGTTAGCCGTACGGCTGGGTTTGAGGAGGATGAACCGTGTGGTTTATTCAGTGAACCGTGCGGCTTAGTCCAAAAAATTCTGAAGTTCAGGATGGCTGTTCCAAGGTACCGCTGAATATTTCTTTCATCATTGGGGATGCACATGGGCTAAAATTGGGGTGTCTACACATGCTTCTCACAGATTTATATCGTACTTGAATATGTCTATTCATCTTTTTATTTAAGTGAGATTGCCTCACTGACTCAATCACAGCTTTGCTATCACAATGTATAGAGATGGCAGGAATAGGTTTGCTCACTAGGGATATTTCAGCTAAAAGATTCTTAATCCACTCAGCTTCAGTGCTAGCGGTGTCTAAAGCAATCAGCTCAGCTTCCACGGTACTTCTAGAAATTATAGTTTGTTTCTTTGAGCCCCATGATATTGCAGCCCCTCCTAGTAGAAAAGTGTAACCACTAGTAGATTTAATGTCTAAGCTGTCCGTAATCCAATTAGCATCACTGTAACCTTCAACAACGGTTGGAAACCCTTTATACGTTAGGGAATAATCTAAAGTTCTTCTAAGATACTTAAAAACCCTTTCTAGCGCAAGCCAATGATCCTTGTTAGGATTATGGGTATATCTACTCAATCTCCCGATGGCATAAGCAATATCAGGCCTAGATTTGTTAGCAATATAGAGTAGTGATCCTATAAGCTGAGAGTACTTCAATTGAGAAACAGGTTCGCCATTATTTTTCTTTAACTGCACACTAGGATCATATGGTGTAGACACAGGATTGCAATATAGTACTGAAATTTTCTCAACATTTTTTCTATGGTACTGGATTGACTTAAAGTAATCCCCTGCGGTGTTCTCTATAATTTCATTCCCAAAATCACATAAGCTTCTCCCAAATCTTTCATATCAAATTTCTTGGAGAGATAAGACTTAGTAGATTCAACTACCTGCAAGTTTGTTCCAAAGATCAAAATATCATCCACATATAGGCACATAATCACTATTCCTTCACTTGACTCCTTATGATACAAACATTTATCGTGCTCATTGAACTTAAACCCATATTCTAAGACCACTTTATCAAACTTTTCATGCCATTGTTTAGGAGCTTGCTTAAGACCGTATAATGATTTTACTAATCTACAAACTTTATGTTCTTGGCCTTTACTACAAAACCCTCAGGTTGCTCCATACAAATTTCCTCATCTAAGTCTCCATTCAAAAAAGCAATTTTAACATCCATTTGGTGAATCACTAAATTGTGAATAGACGCTAAGGCAACTAAGATTCTAATCGTGGTAATGCTAGAAACAGGAGAGTATGTATCAAAATAATCAATTCCTTTCTTCTGAGTAAATCCTTTAGCCACCAATCTAGCCTTGTACTTGTCAATACTTCCATCAGACTTTAACTTCTTTTTAAAAATCCACTTGCAACCTATGGCTTTATTCCCGGGGGGTAAATCTACTATCTTCCAAGTGTTATTTTGCATAATCAATTCGATCTCACTATTTATAGCCTCCTTCCAAAATGGTGCATCTAAAGAACATAGCTTCCCTCAAATTGATTGGTTCACCTTCTATGAGAAATGTATAGAAATCTTCTCCAAAATTCTTCTCTATCCTTGTTCTTTTACTCCTTCTAAGTTCTTGAGTATCTATCTCCTTGTCACGAACTATTGTGTATCCAGAAGAGGGTTTGTCACTAGTTGATGAAGATTCACTAACTTGACTTGAAATCCGAGTTTTGTATGGAAAAATGTGCTCAAAGAATGTGGCATCTCTGGGCTCAATAATGGTGTTGTTGGAAATATCAATAATCTCAGAGTCGATTACTAAAAATTTATAAGCGCTACTGTTTTGAGAATATCCCAAGAAGACAGCATCCACAGTCTTAGGTCCAATCTTCTTTCTTTTAGGCTCTGGTATAGCTACCTTAGCTAAACACCCCCACATTCTAAGGAAACTAAGGTTTGGGGCTCTTTTCTTCCAAATTTCATAAGGGGTTTTGTCGTTGTCCTTCACGGTTATCCTATTTAGGATAAAACATGCACAAAGTATAGCGTCCCCCAAAAAAATTCCGATAACCCAGAACTTAACAACATTGTGTTTACCATATCCATAAGCGTTCTATTTTTCCTTTCAGCTACTCCATTAGATTGGGGTGAATAAGGTGGTGTCACTTCATGTACTATTCCATATTCTTCACAATAAGAGGTATGATCACTGAGAGTATATTCTCCTCCTCTATCAGACCTAAGAACCTTAATATTTCTTTCTATTTGGTTTTCAACTTCAGTTTTATAAATCTTGAACTTACTAAAAACCTCATCCTTTGTCTTGATAAGATAGACATAACAGTACCTTGAACAATCATCAATGAAAGTCACAAAATATTTATTTCCTGCTCTTGTGGGTGGTTTAGAAGGGTCACAAACATCACTATGAACAAGTTCTAAGAGTTGAGTATTTCTTTCAACGCTCTTTTGGGGTTTCCTAGTTTGTATTTGTAACGCCCCATGTAGACCACTAGCCCAGTACCTTGATTTGATCCACAAGCCACACCACATGGCCCAAAATGCTTAAGCCTAAGGTACTAGTAGTAGCCCACATGGTTTGTTATATACCCAAGACCACTCACGTAAACAACCAATGTGGAACTACACACCATCTACCCCTAAACCTGGGGTATTACAATGTTGGTCCCGGAGTGCCCCCATGGATTGGTTACACAATGCCACTCCCTGCGACCGCTCTAAAAACAGACTTGCGGGTGCGATGTCGAATGCCATAAAAGACTTAATTGAAGCCCTTCCTAACACCAATTGGTTTTAGGAGAGTTGGTGGAAAAGCGGTCCGACAAGTGGTATCAAAGCCAGGAGGTCATGGGTTCGAATCACGGGAGCGTCATCGTGAGGAAGGGATTGTTGGGCCCGGAGTGCCCCCATGGATTTGGTTACACAATGCCACTCCCTGCGACCGCTCTAAAAACAGACTTGCGGGTGCAATGTCGAATGCCATAAAAGACTTAATTGAAGCCCTTCCTAACACCAATTGGTTTTAGGTGAGTTGGTGGAAAAGCGGTCCGACAAGATGAAATCTCTAAAGTGATGCTAGGAGTAATACTTTCACTGTACCAAATAATCTCAAACACGCAACAAAAAACCAACCAAAGAACGAGACACCAAAGTTACGTGGAAAACCCCAAATACGGGTAAAAACCACGGGAAGGAATCGTGCACTAAAACAAATGTACGATTACAAGCAATCTTAATAATGACTGTGTATCCTCACCACGAGTCCTAAGAAATACCTACCGAATCCACGTTCATCGTACCCTGCATGATCGTCGAATCCTGAATCCTCAGGCCTTCCAAAAAAAAAACCTTTTGAACTCCACGAAAGGTTTTAAATCAATGATTGTTTGCTGAAGTAGAAACCCCTTGAAGTTGAACTTTAACACTGAGATGTTATAGATTCCTGCTGCTCTTCAAGGTCCACACGCCTCTTGCTCTCACAGATTTTTGGCAGTAAAAACAAGAGCTCTCAAAAATTGAAGAATGGCGCACACCTCATGTCTTGACCTCATTGTTTAATATATATGGATACCAAATCCACGGTAGCTGTAACCCATGTCTTGACCTAATTGATTATACTGAAACCAATATATCACTTAAGCCCTTTTAATTTTGCTAGACCGACTTTCTTGCCCCGAACTTCTATCACTCTCCAATCACAAACTAAATACATGAATTGATTCCTTTCCACACCTAAACAGACACTCTAAAAAAAATAAAATACAACTCGATAAAGAAATGTACGCAAATGTGAGTTTTGATCATGAAAGTGCCAACTAGAAAAGTGGTCGGCCTTTGGAGCTTACAATTTGGCTTGCACACAAATTTCACACTTCTTCTTAAAATCCACATGTGACTTAGTGTGGACGGCCCGCGGAGATGGTGCGGTTTATCATTTGAAAAGATTGTGATTGTTAGAGTCGCCACCCGGATTTGAGGTCCGAACCCGAGAAACCGATAAAAAATATGACTCGTTTGCCCATTTGAAAAAGATTTCACTGATCATGGCGGAACCAAAGATTTCTCGGATTCGGGGGTTTGGTTACGAGAGGGGAAGGGTTTTACGGCACCCCTCTCGCCCGGTCCGTGAACCGGTCTCTACTCGACATTTTGTGGGATTTTTAAAATGTTTGAAATTTAATTCTATCCACGAAAACAGGGAATCGGGGGTGAGAATCACATTACGACAATATATACAAGAGATACGATTCTACGGTGTATGCTCGTGCACGTGATCTACATGGGTGATGATGACAACGATAAAGGAAAACACTACAGATATTTACAGAAGTGAACATAACAGAAACTGCACAACAGCTCAAGAAATCATGGACATGAAGCTTAATAAACTGGCTTACAATCTAGATCCCAGAATGGAGGTTGAGCGCTCAAGGGTAGTGGTTTGAGCGCTCAAGGGTAGTGGTTTGAGCGCTCAACCTTCCAAACCAGATTGAGCGCTCAAGGCTCATTGATTGAGCGCTCAAACCAGTTTTTGGTTTCTGTGATCTTGACCCTTTTTACAACTTCACTTCTCATTCTTTGCGAGATCAATCATTGGTAAACACTTTTCATAAATAAAAAGATTAAAACAGAAAGTTTTGATTTTTCAAAGAATGGTGAAACGATCAAAGGTCATCACAAAATAACAAAGAAAACACTTGAAGATGGAAGAAGGAGAGGGATTCAGATCATAAACACAGGGATAACAACTCACACACACCAGAGATAAGCTAAACCATGATCCATCATCGAAAACACCAACAACCAGCAAATGAGCCAAGAACAATTTGAGCGCTCAAACGTATAACCTTGAGCGCTCAAACCATAATGTGGCTTTCTGGTTTCTAACTTGAAAATGAATTTTTATTACTTTCTCAGGACCATAAATACATAAAATTAAGGTTTATGAAACTGGACAGTTGCTGCTTTGCACTCAAATACAAGATTTTCAAAGATTTTGATGCTTGATCATTATAAAATAATTAATCTATACTCATGCAAGTGATTTTGAGGTAGAAATAAAATGTTTTGAGAGTTACATGAGTATATCTAACTATTTTAATGATGATCAATACCAAGAAAGAACACAGAAGCTAGCAGAACTGAAACTGCTCAGAATTGAGTTTGAGCGCTCAAGGCTTGAGGCTTGAGCGCTCAACCTCAATTATAACTGTGAATTTAAAAAGCATTTTGTTCAGTTATTTGAGACCCTGTAAGCCCAATGCAAGTACAGAAAGCTTGCTTGGACCTACTAGTCTTCCTCAAAAAGACCAAGACAGTGAAGATTTCACATGCTTAACTACCTTTTGACTTGATTGAAAACTTGAACTTGATTTTGGGCTTTGGGGTGGACAATTATGGATGTTTTTGTTGGTGTTCTGGGTAAAATGAGACAATGTATGTGTTCGATTGATGATCAGAGGTTGGATTCCTAGATTGAAAGGTGGTTTTGGCCAATGGTTTAAGGGATGAATAGGTGGTTTTGTAGAGAGAGAGAGAGAGGTTGATTTTCTGGAGTTGAGAGAAAGAGAGAGAGAGAGAGCTAGAGTGTGTTAGGTTGTCACCCCCCAAACCAGAGGTGATGGCTGGTTTAAATAGAAAGAGTGGGAGGGAAGTGTAGAGAGAGAGTGAGTGGGTTTTGTATTTGGGATGGGTTAGGGGTAGATTTAGGAGTAGATTTAGGGTGTAGTATACGTATTAAGATCGTAGGAGATCACCCCAGACGCTCCCATGCAGAAAATCTCATGATTAGATGCTCTGTGGATTCCTGACTGGATCAGAGTCGAGCGCTCAAGGTAGGCTTTGAGCGCTCAAGGTGGTTTTCAGGGGTTTGAGCGCTCAAGGCTCTTGGTGGCAAATTGATGGTTTGACTTGGTTTAACAATGCTTGGTTTAGTTTGGGTTATTTGGTGATGTTTGGTTAATTTTAATCAAGTTCAAGCCATTTTCACAAGTTTCGGGTCACGATTGGTCCGTTTCATCATCGGGAATGTTCGAGCGCATCTTGGGTTCAAAATCGGGGTGTCTACACTTAGGAACAAGATTTAGATCCATCATTCTTTTCATTTTCTTCAAACTCACATGTCCTAATCTACCATGCCATATATCACAAGATTCAACATTCAAAACTAGAGGAGAAATTTTATTGGCTTCAAGAACAATATTCAACTTAAACAAACCATCACTCACATAGCCTTCCCCAATGAAGACATTATTCCTTGTTATTACAACTAGATTAGACTCCATAACAACTTTGTAACCTTGACTTACTAAACAAGACCCACTAACTAGATTTCTCCTCACTCGAGGAACATGTCGCACTTCTTTTAGAGTCAATGTCTTTCCTGATGTCATCTTCAATTCTACATCTCCAATCCCATGAATTCGTGCGGTTGAATTATTGCCTAGGGTTACACTTCCTCCACTTGATTCCTGATAAGTTTTAAAAAGGTTTCGATCAAAACAAACATGCACATTAGCACCCGAGTCTAACCACCAATCATGATTTTCATAAGTAAAATTAACAAGCGAAGAATTATACCTAAAAAATGGTTCAACTTGATTTTCCTCCAGCACATTCACTTGATCCCTTGAATTCTTTGGATTTTGGATTGGCTCATTTTTCTTGTAGTAGCAATCTCTAGCAAAGTGGTTGGTCCTTCCACAAACAAAGCATTGGTTTCCTCCTCTCCTGAAGCCATTGGATTTGTTCCTAGGTTGATGGACTTGGGATTGGTGTTGGTTCTGGTTCTGGTTCTTATTTTGGTTGAACCTATTGCGTTTGAAGTTCTCATTCCTAGGTTTGAAATTGTTTCCCTTGAATTTTCCGGACCTTTGGTGGTGGTTGTTCCGATTGAAGTTGTTCTTATTTCTATTGTTTTCTACAAGGTTGACTCTTGGTGGTCTCTCGCTTGGTTTAGACAAGTTATCTCTATGTTTTTCTTCTACCCGAATAGAATTTATGGCTTGAGTCAATGTGAGAATTCCTTGTTTGTGTCTACGGGATTGGGCGAAGTCTGACCAAGACGGTGGCATTTTATCGATTAGGCATGACACTTTGAAATCTTCACTAAACACGGTTCCATTCTATTCAGCACCTTTCAGATGTTCTTTGAACTCATGGATTTGATCGCCTATGGGTTTTCCATCTACCATTTTGTAGTTGTTAAAAGTAGAGACAACAAACCTGTTGATACCAGAATCATCTAAGCCATATTCCGCCTCAAGTAGATCCCAAAGTTCTTTTGCCTTTTCGGTGCTACTTAGATAAACATCATAAAGGTGGTCGGAAAGGACACTAAGAATTCTATGGTAACAGTGGTACTCAATTTGTTCTTTTGTCATCCACGACCCTTGGGAAGAATCACTACCATCAATAGCAGAATATAACCCCAACACGGTAAGCCAATAATGCACTTGAGTTTGTCATCTCTTAAAATGTTCACCGCTAAATTTTTCGGGCTTAACAGCATTCGCTTCATCCATTCTCGCCATTTCAGTTTTGATTCCGTACTACAAGTAATTTGTTTAACACAAAGCTAGCTAGGATTATGATAGGAACTAAATCTAATTTATAAACAGAAACGAGAAGCTTTATTTCCAAGTACTTTTCCGACAAAAGGGTTCTGTTTTGTTTTGATATATTCATTTTTTTTTCCCCTTTTCAAAAGAAAACTACAACTAATCACTTATCTAAACTGGAAAAACATCAATACTACCCGAACTTTTTACACGGTAACTTAGTAGCTGTGATCCTACGGAAAAAATGATCTAATATGTATTATCAAATTAGTGGCTTTAAATTGTTAATTATGACACTAGCACAAAAAATAAAGTTTTTGTTAGTATAACCAAGAGCATAAAACAGAGCTATACTACTGGCAGAGTAATGTAAATTAAGAGCATAAAACAATAGCTTGATATTGAGGAAACAAGTAAAAGAAAAGCTGGCCTGTGACACAATCGGGAGGCGTGTTGCACTGTCTTAAAGCTACTAGTCCTCCCCTACGTGAAGGTAATAACGGATTGTAGCGGCTCCAAGATTCAACCCGAAATGCTCACAAGCTCCCTCTTCCAATGTTCACGTCCACTGGGAGGATATGAACCAAGCCACGAACCGAGTTGCCCAAATATATTTAAACTACTAAACACTATGATTTTAGGAAGAAAACTTGACTGGAAAAATTGAGATGTTGCTGGAAATTTTGTCCAAGTAAGAAGAAGGATTTGAGAAGTGGTTTTCGGTGCTTCAA
Source organism: Vaccinium vitis-idaea (assembly GCA_963854785.1). NCBI lineage: Eukaryota > Viridiplantae > Streptophyta > Magnoliopsida > Ericales > Ericaceae > Vaccinium > Vaccinium vitis-idaea. Next base: position 37,614,130 of record OY978216.1, read on the forward strand.
AAGAGCACTTGAGGTAGGTATTTATAAGGCTTTGGTCAAGCCTTCAAACGGTTAAAAAATCAATGTATTTATTATGAATTAACCAATATAAAAACTGATTGTTTATAATGAGCCAAACGGCTAGTAGCTTTATTTCAAAAGATCGGTTACGGAATTAAAATGGAGGTTACACAATTTTTATAATCAATTCGATATTCAATCATTTTCTTAATTAAAAAATAAAACACAATAAATTCATATAATAAGTTTTGAAACTTACTCAAATTATTTAAAATTCAACAGATCCTCGATGTCAAAGCTCTCAGGCGACTTTAGCAGGGTTGGTTTCCTGCGACGGGGGTTTGCCTTTTTGTGTTTTGGCGTGGTGGTAGGTTGTTAGTCTTCAGCGGCTGCGGTGGAGATTTTACGTTTTACTTGTACATCTTTTTATGTTTGTTCCCTTGTGTGGAACTTCTCAGTGCGTGTTCGGTTCGCCGGAGTTGGTTTGTTGATTGTAGTTGGTTTTAGCTCCGGTTTGGAGGTTCTCAATCCCTTCATGGACTTTTTTTGGACCTCTCGTAGGTATTGTTTGCCTGTACACAGTGTATTCCCGTCTCAATCCGATGGACACCTCGAAAGTTGAGGTATTTCTTAGCCAATCTAGGGCTCTGTATGGGGGTTTGTAACCCTGTTGGGCAGATTTTTAGTTATATGGAAAAAAAAAACGCCTAAAATTTTAAGATTCGTCTATTACTCGTCATCAATTAACTTCATCGTATTTTTATATCAACCTTAGAGCATTTTTATCAGGCTCTCTATATTTTGGACAAAATTTAACCTCAAAAACACCTTTTATACTTTAGCAAGTTATTTTTTCAAAAACTCTCAGAATCAGACTCTCTATTCTAACTTTACTATATTAAACTATTCTTTCTTTCTACTTCCACTTTTCTATTCAATTATTTTTCTAAATTTTTTTATTCTTACATTTTACTATTTTCAAGCAAACAAAAAAGTTTTAATACTTTACAAATGGCATAGACAAAAAAATTCTAATACTTTGCATTATACGACTTCATAATAATAAGCATCTATGGTAATTCGATTGAGCCAATTTTTTTGCATGGCTATTCAAAAAAAGTATTTTAAAAGAATAAAATAAAAAGTTCTTTTATGAGAATAAAATAGAAAGAGGCCATGGAAAACATTATGTGTATAATAATAATAATAATAATAATAATAATAATAATAATAATAATAATAATAATAATAATAAGTAGCAAGTGAATAGTGGCTAAACCAAAAAAGTGAGCCACTGTAGTAATTGTATCCTACCGGAGAAGTTTGAGGAGCGTGGTGTGGAACAGGTTTTCCTGTTTCACATGCTAGTATAACAAAAGGCAATGTTTGAGGAGCCTGGTAAGGGCATCCACATTGGGCTCTTAAAATGACTCCTAGGTGAGGCTCCTAAAATTTAACAAGTCATTTGATCAATTATAGTCTTCAATGGGCTCTCAATACAAGTTCCCAATGGTAGCTCCTAAGTATGGCTCCTAACCCATTAGCTAAATCTAAGTAGCCTTGTAGCTAGCTCCAAGTGGGATCTAATCACTTTTAATTTTTTTATACTTATCAATTTATGGGACCCACACTTTTTTTTGCTAGCCCATTGAGTGCATATATGCTCTCTAAATTTAGCTAGCTCTAGAAGTGAAAAAATGGGACCCAATTAGGCTTATGTGTACACCTTAGGAGCCAACTAAGGAGCTATTTTTAGAGAGCCCACTGTGGATGCCTAATGATGCTCTTACGACTTTTTGTTTTGTTTTTGATAAATACGTTCCATTGATGAAGCTCAAACATGTACAAAACTCAAAGCTACCCCAGTATTACACTTGCCAAAAAAATACACTATAATATTGTGGACACCGCAGAAAATGTTTTCCATTTCGAAAATGATTTTGGAGTTGCCAACCGGGTTTGAGGACCGCACCCGAGAAACCGTTTTAAAAAATGACTCTTTTGCCATTGTTTTGGAAAAGATTTTTTTACCGGCCCATTGTTAACATGATTTCTCGGGTTCGGGAGCCCAGTTATGAGAGGGAAAGATTTATAAAGCACCCCTCTCGCCTGGTAAGATGACCGGACTCTACTAAGCGTTCAAGGGATTGTAAAACATTTATATTCTTAACTTTATCCATGTAAAAAGGAGGGGAGCAAGTAAACAAAGATTGAAAACATTAAATACGTGTTAGTGGATACTTGTGAGTCGTGTACAACATGCATGTTGATAATGATGAATGGTTACAGAAACAGTAATAAACACTTCAGAATAGTAATGAAGATAGCATATGATTTCAGAATGTTTCAAATCAAAAAGTAATTCGTGTCTCTATTGGCCCTTTGGGCGCCCAAAGCCCCGGTGTTGTTTGAGCCATCATGCTTACTAGAGGTGTCTCAACATGGTGGCCTTGTTCCACTCCTTCAACTTTAACCCAAAAAACCTAAGACTCTCTAACCCCACTCACCAATCAGTGTCCACGGACCTAAATCAATTAATCGACAAAAAAATAACGCCAAAAGCCGCAAAGATTTGTGATTCCTCTCTAGGTTATTTTGTTTTTTTGTTCTTGTTTTCAAAGATATTCTTATTTTTATCTATAGGACTAGAAATTTTTCTGGAAACCAATATTTTTTTTTATGTATTATCCTTTTACAGTGATGGTCATCCTTTGATTTCCTCATTGCGGATGCTATTTTGGTTACTGTTGGAACTTGTGGCTCATATGGTGTGTATGAGAGGCACTGAGAAGTTCCCGGAATCGATAAGCAAGTTGGGAAGCACTTGGGAGGAGTCGGTATCGATACAGGTGTTTCTCTGTATCGATACCGAGGCGACAAGGAGCGAACAGATTGTATGGGTATCGATACAGGGTTTTACCTGTATCGATACCGAGAGGCTTAAAAAGCCTGTGAACGGTGTTTCAAGGGCATTATAGGTATTCAGGCTATAATGTTGAGTTAGGGTTGGAATAGGAGTAGTGGCCACATATAAATACTCTCTATTGTAAAACCCTAGTTGCTGGACTCATCAATATACGACTACTCTGTGTGCTCCCGTGGACGTACCCGGTTTTGGGGAACCACGTAAATTCCTGTGTTGATTTCCTTTACTGTTTACGTATTCTGTTGTGTGCGTGTGGTGATTATTCTAACAAGTGGTATCAGAGCGCGGGTTTATTCACGCGGATTGAATCACACGAAGAACAATGGTGGGGAATACATCTGTGTCGAAGTTCGATGTTGTAAAGTTCGACGGGACTGGTAATTTCGGACTGTGGCAACAGAGGGTAAAGGATCTGCTGGTGCAGCAGGGTTTGTCGAAGGCGTTGAGCGGGGCGTCCAAGAAACCAGAGCAGATGTCCAACGATGATTGGGAAGATTTGCAGGCAAAGGCCGTGAGTACGATTCGTCTGTGTCTTGCAGACGAAGTTATGTATCACGTGATCGGCGATGATTCGCCGGATGGGGTTTGGACGAAGCTGGAGAGCAGGTATATGTCGAAGTCCTTGACTAATAAACTGTTTCTGAAGCAAAAATTATTTGGGTTGAAGATGGTCGAGGGTTCTGACCTAATTCAGCATATCAATACGTTCAATCAGATTGTTAGTGATTTATTGCGGATTGAAGTAATATTCGAAGAGGAAGATCAGGCTCTGATGTTGCTATCCTCTTTACCGGGTTCTCTGGATAATCTCGTTACCACTCTACTCTGGGGGAAAGAAACCCTAGAACTGGAGGAAGTTACTGCAGCCCTTCTGGCCTATAATCAGCGCAGGTTACAGACTGAGTCAGTACAGGGTGAAGGACTGGTGGTGAAAGGGTACGAGGAACGGGGCAGAAGGGTGGAGAGGGGAAAATCTGTTGAGCGTGGGAGATCGAAATCGAAGGCAGGTTTTGAGTTGAAGTGTTACAGGTGTCATGAACCGGGTCACTTCAAGAAAAATTGTCCGCAGAAGGGCAAAGGAGGGAACTGGAAGAAGAAACAGGGAAAGGCAGGGGATAGGAAAGATGGACCATCGAATTCTGCAAACGTGGTGGAGCAGGATGATTCTGAAGATGGTGATATGCTTTCAGTCTCTGCCAATCCGGATCACTTGGCAGACTCATGGATTCTGGATTCAGCATGTTCTTATCACATGTCCCCTAACAGGGAGTGGTTTGACACCTACAGGTCAGTGAATTGTGGTAATGTTCTTATAGGTAATGATGCATCATGTAAAGTCATAGGAATAGGCACAATTAAAATCAGGATGTTTGATGGTGTTGTGAGAACCTTGGGTGATGTTAGACATGTTCCAGAGTTGAGGAAAAATCTAATTTCGTTGGGAACCTTAGACTCCAATGGCTGTGGGTGCAAAACAGAAGGTGGAGTGATGAAGGTGACGAAGGGTGCCATGGTGATAATGAAGGGTTCCAAAGTTCCTGGTAATATTTACATGCTGACAGGGAGTACAGTTGTAGGTGGAGCTGCTGCCACCACAACGGTTGATACTGATGATACCATTCTTTGGCATATGCGGTTGGGGCATATGGGGGAACGTGGGATGTTGGAGCTACATAAGAGGAATCTGCTGAAAGGGGTGAAATCGTGCAAAGTGGGGTTCTGTAAATTCTGTGTTCTGGGGAAGCAGTGTAAGGTGCAGTTTAGGAATGCTACTCACAGAACAAAGGGCATTCTTGACTACATTCATTCTGATGTTTGGGGGCCAGTGAGGGTAGCCTCGAAAGGGGGATCTCTGTATTTCGTGACCTTTATCGATGATTATTCGAGGAAAGTCTGGGTTTACTTCTTGCGACACAAGTCTGAGGTTTATGCAACGTTCAAAATGTGGAAAGCTGAGGTGGAAAATCAGACTGGGAAGCAGATTAAATGCCTCCGGACAGATAATGGGACAGAGTACAAGGATGGGGATTTTCTGAGGTTTTGTGAGGAGCATGGGATTCAGCGACACTGGACAGTTCGAAAGACACCGCAGCAGAATGGGGTGGCAGAAAGGATGAACAGAACCATAGCAGAAAGAGCACGGTGCATCAGGCTTAATGCAGGGCTTCCAAAAATGTTTTGGGCAGAAGCAGTGAGCATGGCAGTGTTTGTGATAAACAGGTCGCCTAGTATTGCTTTGAATGGAAAGGTAGCGGAAGAGGTGTGGACAGACAGAGAAGTTGACTACTCAGTTTTGAGGATCTTTGGGTGTCCAGCCTATGTTCATGTTCCCGGTAATGAGAGGTCGAAGCTTGATGCGAAGTCCAAACAGTGTATCTTTATTGGGTATAAAAAAGGGGTGAAAGGGTACAAGCTTTGGGATCCAGAAGCAAGGAAGCAGGTGATCAGTAGAGATGTGGTATTTGATGAGGATTCAATGGTCAAGGCACATCAAGGGGTACAGAATTCTGAGTCAGGGGAAAGTAGCAAGCAGCTGGGTATACAGATTGAGCTGGGTGATTCTGACACAGGTGGTGACACAGATATAGGTGGAGACACAGGTGGTTCTCAACCAAAGGAACAGCTTGATCAACAGCAGAAGGCGCAGCAGGAGAGCATAGCCACAGGGAGACCCAAACGTGTTATCAAGCCACCGGAGAGGTATGGGTTTGAGGATATGGTTGCTTATGCATTGTCCACTACCAGTGGGGATCCGTCTACTTTTTAGGAGGCCATTACTACTTCTGAAAAGGACAGATGGATGCAAGCCATGGTGGAGGAGATGGAGTCATTGCATAAGAACAAAACTTGGGAGTTGAAAGAACTGCCTCAAGGGAAGAAAACAGTGGGTTGCAAGTGGGTTTATAAGAGGAAAGAAGCTGCGTCTGAAAAGGAAAAGGAAAAGTTCAAGGCTCGATTGGTAGCAAAGGGGTACTCGCAGAGGAAGGGGATTGATTATGATGAGGTCTTTTCTCCAGTGGTGAGGCATACTTCAATCCGGATTCTCTTGGCATTGGTGGCTAGTTATGATATGGAGTTAGAGCAGCTGGATGTGAAAACGGCATTCCTCCATGGTGATTTGGAGGAGGTTATTTACATGGAGCAGCCTGAGGGATTCATGCAGCCAGGGACTGAGCACCTTGTTTGTAGGTTGAAGAAGTCACTTTATGGGCTGAAGCAGTCTCCAAGACAATGGTATAAGAGGTTTGACTCCTACATGATTCGGATTGGGTTCACACGCTGTGAGTATGATTGTTGTGTCTATGTTAAGAGTCTTGATGATGGTTCATGTATTTTCTTACTACTCTATGTGGATGATATGCTTATTGCTGCAAAGAGTATGGTTGAGGTGAACAGGTTGAAATCTTTGTTGGGCAAAGAGTTTGACATGAAGGATTTGGGTGCTGCTAGGAAAATACTTGGGATGGAGATTCGCAGGGATAGGTCAGCAGGGAAGCTGTGGTTATCTCAAAAGGATTATGTGATGAAAGTGTTGGAAAGGTTCAGCATGGATAGTGCTAAGCCTGTTAGCACACCTTTGGCGAGTCATTTCAGGTTATCCACAGCACAGTGTCCGAAGTCTGAGGAAGAGATTCAGGATATGTCAAATGTGCCTTATGCCAGCGCAGTTGGTTGTTTGATGTATGCAATGGTATGTACTAGACCCGATTTAGCACACGCGGTTAGCACAGTCAGCAAGTACATGGCCAATCCAGGCAGAGAGCATTGGAAGGCAGTCAAGTGGATGTTCAGATACTTGAGGGGTACTGTAGGCCGTGGGATTATGTTTGCAAAGCAGGATCAGGTTTCAGTTGTAGGGTTTGTGGATGCGGATTATGCTGGAGGTATGGATGACAGGAGGTCTACTACGGGTTATGTGTTTACACTTGCGGGTGGGCCTATTTGTTGGAGATCCATGGTTCAACCTCTAGTTGCTCTATCTACTACTGAGTCTGAATACATGGCGGTGACTGAGGCAGCTAAAGAAGCATTGTGGTTGAAGGGTTTGGTGAAAGAACTGGGCATAGATCAAGGTGGAGTGCAGTTGTACTGTGACAGCCAGAGTGCCATTTATTTGGCGAAGCACCAGGTGTATCATGCGAGGACCAAGCATATTGACGTGAGATTTCACAAGGTGAGAGAGTTGATTGCTTCGGGTGATTTGATATTGGAAAAGGTGCACACTTCTGAGAATGCAGCTGACATGTTGACAAAGATTGTGACTGTGGACAAGTTCGAGCATTGCTTGGACTTGGTTAATGTCTCCAGATGCTAGAAAGGAGGCGTCCTCCCAACAACTTGTTGGATCGATGTAGTTGTCTTCTGAATGGGCGAGGATATTCGCCAAGGTGGAGATTGTTGGAACTTGTGGCTCATATGGTGTGTATGAGAGGCACTGAGAAGTTCCCGGAATCGATAAGCAAGTTGGGAAGCACTTGGGAGGAGTCGGTATCGATACAGGTGTTTCTCTGTATCGATACCGAGGTGACAAGGAGCGAACAGATTGTATGGGTATCGATACAGGGTTTTACCTGTATCGATACCGAGAGGCTTAAAAAGCCTGTGAACGGTGTTTCAAGGGCATTATAGGTATTCAGGCTATAATGTTGAGTTAGGGTTGGAATAGGAGTAGTGGCCACATATAAATACTCTCTATTGTAAAACCCTAGTTGCTGGACTCATCAATATACGACTACTCTGTGTGCTCCCGTGGACGTACCCGGTTTTGGGGAACCACGTAAATTCCTGTGTTGATTTCCTTTACTGTTTACGTATTCTGTTGTGTGCGTGTGGTGATTATTCTAACAGTTACTGATTTTTAAATGATACTAGTTTCTGAGGTATTGTAATGATTGTTTCGGGTACTTGTGCTGTCAAGTCGCATATGCTTGTATTGAGTTCTTTATGAAGGTGATTTTTTCTTTTTTTGATGAATAGAGAGAATTTCATGCAACAAATCATTGATACAACAACCTATACTGCAGAACAAAACAAACAGAAGAACAAAAAGAAACAAAAGATACATGGAAAAAACCGTCGGAGCCGCCAGAGAAGGTGTCACGCCGTCTCCGCTACTGCGACCAATGTCAAAAGCCCGATGTGGGATGCATTTTCTGTTGGTTTTCTATGATGCCTTTCATTTGCAACAGTTGGTGTCATGTATCTGTTCTTTTGTGGTATCTAGATTGCAGTCAATGGATGCTTCTGATGCATTTGTTGAAAAGATCTTTTCTTTGAAGTCCATTTCCTGTGGAACAGATAATTGGTGCTCCTTGTCCCCATTTGGTATGGCTGTTAGTTTTTTGCAATTCGAAGACCATCTGAAGGATTCGTGGAGTCGTGGAGTGCTATTTGGTGCTGTCTTGGGTCATTTTTTGGTGTTTTTTTTAAGGGATATCTGTTCTTTTATTTTCCACATTGTTTTTGTATTCCCTTCGGGTGTTGCTGTTGTATCCCCTTTTGGGTTGGTGTTGTCTACCTCTTAGTTGACCTCTTGTTAACCCTTGTTATTTTCCCTTGGGTCCGTAGTGGCATATGGTTGTGAAGCCTTATTCCTTCGGCTCCCTTTAATCTTTGTAATCCGTTTCTAAAGATTAATAAATTTCTTTATTTGCCGTTCAAAAAAAAAAATGTCGAAAGCCCGACTCCCCCTTGCCCAAAATCTAGATATTGGAAGCCTTGGCAGCAAGAGAGGGGCGTTGTGAAGATGCGGAGTTGGAAGGAGATTCTCATCCAGAATAAATTCTTTACACCGTCGGCAGAAGAGTCCATTTTTGCACCGCCGTCATAATGAACCTTATCGTGCGCTTATTGTTTTAATAATAATCATTCATCGTGTAGAACCGCAGAATAGAATATCCATGCAAAAACATCAGTTTGATCTGTATATCAAAGTTTGAAGTTGAATTGTCCAATGACCATCCATTTTACAGAACAAATATCAAAACAAATATCAAAATTTGATATACCTATATCGACGTCCAATCAAGCTGATATTGTGTATGGAAGTACTACTTTATGGGATCCACATATTCCATTTGAGAAACTTGGTACAAGTATTAGTGTCTCTATCTTTTCTCATGTTTTAATGTTTCAAAATTAGGATTTTTAAATGCTTTCTGAAAAATTAATCCTATTAATATTAATTATACTAATATGGCCCTCATCAATGCTTCTTTCGTCCCCAAAAGTTAGTCCACAACGAAAATACGTATAATTTCAGATTAAAAAATAAAATACGTCCATATAAAACTTTTCGGATTCTTCGCACCAAAACTTTTGGGGAAGGAGGGAGTATTATTCTTTCCGTTTGCCACCTAAGTCAATAGATTATTTTTAAATGTTTTTCTTAAATTGGAAAAAAATATCTCATGCTTCAAGGATGGATTAACCAAAACGATATGATTATTATAAAAAATTTCAAACAAATTTTTGGACTGGAAATCAACTATTTTTGTCAACAATTTTTTTCGCGATCTCAGGGTTCTCTTCCCAAAAACTCACTATTTAATATGCTATATAGTTTTACAGCTTTTATCGACACACAAAAATTTGCTCAGCCATAATTATACTTGTGACAGTCATTATACCACGTAAAAGGGTGCATGTCAATTTTTTATACCAAATTTTATCAATTACTAATCCAATCCTATTCTGCTTTTGTTGATATGTTTACATATTTTCGTGCATGAGTCCAATGTTACAATGTACAACCTTTTAATCCAATCTTTTCTTTCTTTTGAGAAAAGACGCAGAAAGCACTAAAGGATGCTCTACACACTTCTTTATCTTTATGCCACTCATAACTCTCCTACGGCGTGTTTGGATACCGGAGATGGCGCCTGGATTTGTACTCCTGGCCCCACACAAATCCGGTGTTTGGAATGCAAAATGAGAGGCCGGATTTGGGCTCCGGTCCCACACAACCGGAGTTGTAATCCACCCGCAGGTGGATTTGCCAACGCTGGCCTTACCCCTGTCATTGGCAAATCCGGGTGTTTTGGGACTATTTTACCCCTCCAAATCCACCTCCTTTTCTACTGGAGAGAGAGAGAGAGAGAGAGAGAGAGACGAACCAGAGGTCGGAGGAGATGAACCAGAGGTCAAAAATTTTGAGTTGGATCTGGGTTGTGGTGGTTGCCGGCGGTGGGTTTTCCGTTGTTGGTGGTGGATCCGGATGGGGTCGTCGATTTCGGATAAGGGTCAGTCGGTGGGTGGGTGTATTGGTCGCCGGTCGGCAGTGAAGGATGAAGAAGAAGATGAAATGTGAGAGAAAAAATTATGTTGGTAAAGTAAAAAATGGATGGTTAGGAACTTAAAAAATAAAATAAGAAAAAAAAGTGGATGGCTGGGACATAAAAATTATGTCGGTGGGTGGGTGTGTTGGTATAGTACATTTATTTGTTACAAATTGGGTACTTTATTTGTTTTCTAATTTTTTAAAACAACAAAAAAAATTCACATAATGTAATAACTCACGTAATATAGATTTTAATTTATTTTCCAGAAAAAAAATAATTAATGATAAAAAAATAGGGTGTCAACATTGTAATTTTTAAATTATCCATTTTTTTCATACATTAATAAATTGG
>OY978216.1:37624886-37722633 GCA_963854785.1 Vaccinium vitis-idaea
TTATTGTGAGATTGAGAGTCAGTGTGTAGCCACCGCTGATTTATCTCCGGATTATAGTGAAATCCCTATCTCCATGGAAATAGGTCCGATGAACCACGTAAAAAGTGTCTTGCTTTCTCTTTGATTTTATTGCTTTTGTGCGTGTGGTGCGGCGTTGGGCATAACAAGACCAATATACTCCCTCTGTCCCAGGAAGAATATTTGATCTGAGAAGTTAAAAGGAATAACTTTTTTATTTGAACAAATTCAACTTTTTCTCAAAATTAGGAACTAAAGAACTCGTTGATATTTGGTATCAAATGGGAAAAAAAGTCTGAAAATTTTAAACCGAAATGCATTTTTTAAGTTCTCACTTTGCATGCAAACTGGACACTTTTTTTTGGATGGATCATAGTGTATTTAATACCAATAAATGTACAAGTATTCTAAAACTAATGATACATAGACCCCAAAGTCCATGTTTTCATAAGTGAAACATCCATCAACATTTATCGAATAATATTATCCATTAAAATTGATGATAAGTTATGAAGAAGCTCCTGTACCTGGGCCACCCTGCCCCCCTCAAAAGCTCCTATCCCTGCCCACTATGAACATTAGAAACGTGCACTACTATAAAAGTTGATATATATATATATATATCATTACATCTCTATAGGGTTATAATTTGTTTGTACCTTTTAACCTTCTTTGTGTAATATTCTGTGTAGAACGGAACCAGAATTTCATATACGAGGATAGCTGAATAGCAACAACAAAATTTCAAAATTTCAAAATTGAGTGTTAGTGTGAAAAGAATGGTTGAAATACCGAATTAATTCCTTTGACAATAATAATGTTTTTGTAATGTGACAATATAGGGGCCGAACATGGTTAGTAGGAAAATATGTCTAAAGAAATAATATTGTGACTCTGTTCGGTTTGAGGTTTTAATTTTGTTGACATCATTATTTCTCTCATTTCTTTCTCTATTATCTCTTTTCACTCATTACGCCTGCTTACATCATTAAATCTAAACTAAACTACAAACTAAACACAACCTTTATAATTTTAGATTTTTTCATATCGGAGGTGGTGCTGACCCCTAGCCCAACTTTAGTGAATTATACGGTAGCCGTGAATATTCAATTGCGTTATCCTTTTGATGAGCTAGTCAATTCTATATTGCGAGCTACAGTCATCCACTAATCAATTATTGTCCCACGTGATGGGCACTGAATATAGTAATATTAACCCGAAGAGTCAGTTCATTTTATGAATAGTGATAGAGCCACACACTTTCAACCACACACCCTCTCACATGTGGTGGGCCCACTGTGGGTCCTACATGGGGTGGGTCCCACCACATGTGAGAGAGTGTGTGGTTGTGTGTGGTTGAAAGTGTGTGACTCTAGTATTTTTGTTCATTTTAGAGGTTGTTTGGAAGATTATTTTTCAGCTTTTCATTTTTTACTTTTTGATTTTTTTGGTCTTTTTAATTATGGTCAGAATGTGTTTTTTAATTTGAGAGAAGTGTTTGGCATAAATTGTGCAAAATGTATTTTGCAATAGGATTATAGTCAAAATGAGAAGTAGAAACGAAAAAGGAGCTTCCCACCTCTTTTTGGTTTCTAGTCTAAAAAGTTTAAAATGAAAAAGGAGTTATGGGGGGAATGAGTTTTGGGTGTTTAGGAGGAGAATGGGAAAAGTAAAAAAAATGGCGGCCAAACACCCCCTTAGTTTAGTTGGTAGATTTGCTCCTCCATGCAATTGATCGAAATTCAAATTTTCAAGCTAGACTGCAAGAAATTAATTTAATTTTTGCGGATTCCCTAATCTCGATGTAGATGACTTGCATTTGACTAGACAGTAAAGGAGACTAGTTAATTAAGGTGTGCGTAAACTGGCTCGGACAACCATTATCGTGAAAAAAGAGAGAAGAATATAGTGATATTTTGTGGTCATTTCATTTAAACCAAAAAAAAAACCCTATTATTGTCACTTTTTACAAGAATACTACTCCTATTATAAATTGTTTTCCAAATTTTTATGAGTTGGTCATCATTGTATAGCTGAGAGGTCAAGTACTGGTCAATCTTGTTAAATGTAAAATTCAATTATAAAAGCTCTTGTATTTGAGTCTTTCCTCTGGTGGTCTATCCCTTTCCAAATGAGGCTATTTCTTGAGTGATTTATGTGTGCGTGCGCGCTTGGCTTGACTTAATTATTGTGAATCTTACATTATTAATGGAGGGTTCCATTAGTGTCCCTTTTATTTGGCCTCTCTAAAAGCCAAAAAAATTCGGTCTTTTTTGAACTTTTTAAATTTTAGTGAATCTCTTTTTATTTCCTTTAAACTTTTCCAAATTAATGGTATTGAACAAATATTCAAAAGCAGCCTATTTATTAGACATTCAAAAGTATACGCACCAATTCGTAGGGAGCGACGTTGGTGCCATGTGGGTACACAGAATGCGTGTTGTGCAGCTTGGATGTCGTACGATCAAGATGAAATCTGGACCATTGGATTGCCGAACGGACGATGCGAATGGTGCACAGCATGCACAACATCAACCCTCAACCCCAATTCGTAACATCGCATGTTTTTGCTTCTTTACAAGAAATTCATAATGGGTCCCGTCTTGCTATTGTGAACTCAGCGGGTTCACAATAAGTAAAAAAAAAATATATATATATATATATATATATTCTAGTACATCTTTTACACTTTTACACTTACTTTTATACATTTTTCATATTTAACACACTTTTTAAACATTAACATATGCCTACTGGGCCTTTCAAGCATTTTCCAATATTCATTCATAAATATATATGTTCCCTATCCAATTACTCCGTACTTACTGGTATTAAAATCATGACCTAAATGAACTTAACTAAGTACTCAAGGCTTTGTGTTAAAAAAAAAGGGTACTCGAGGCATTTAAATTTCAATAGTGTATGTTTGTCACTTTTTTTCTTGGTAAAGGAAGTGCATTAGAAAATATTAGACTGAAACAAATCTCATTTAAACCCTGTAGCTGGATTCTTCATATTAATTAAGGGAATGGTTACAATACACACCTATTAAAGATGTGTATCATATGCACTTATTGTATGGTCCATATGTGTCATCTCATGACAAATCGTAACAGTTTTTGGTGTTTCGTAACTTTTCAGCAATATGATTCATAATATTTTCTATATGACTCATAACATTATTTTGCTTTTTGTAACCTTTTTATAAAAATTGTAACTTTTTATTCATAAGAGATAATCGATTCGTAACATTTTTAGGGGTGCATATGATACATACCCGAATATATCTTGAACTTGCTTGGATAAAAACTGAATGAATCGATCAAGTATTTACCAATATCTAAATGAGCCGATTTTAAACAAGAACCCATAAAACAATATTTTAAATAAATTAAACAGTTCCGATCACTAACGTGAAACTCCGAAATAGATCTCACAAAATGTGGTATATTGAATTTACCATAGTTCGGCTCTTCCTCAATTGCAAGCTGTAAACCAGCCATGAAAACCCAAAAGCCATATTTGATCAGTCAGCATCACCTGATATGACCAAAGAGAGAGGTGAATCATGGATTCACATGGCCACATGATCCTACTATTATTACAAGCTAACATTTGGAAGATAAACTATGCAAGCAACCCTATAAAGGTAAAAGTATTCACTGTGGATTCTGCATTGTGCAATTTTGGGTATTGACACCAGGAAATGATAGGTTGGCACGGGACCATCTGAGTTTGTGGAGTGGGTATTTAGGATAACAGTGACATCACGTGGTGCGTTGACAAGTGTCACGGTTCCACTCACGGAGTGTCATGTGCATACGGTGTAAGGGCTGAAGGCGAAGCTGGCCGAACACTCAGAGTTGCCAGCTTGGCCTCAAGCCCCATGCCGTGCACACGCCACAAAATTGAGTGGAGCCGTGATACGTACCGACGAGGTGCCACCATTTCACTAAACACTTTCTCGAGTTTGTGGGGATGTCCTGTGCATCTTAATTTGCGGCTTTCCTCGTCGTCCTAATTTGCAAGCTTGCAAAAAAGGATTATCCAATGGATTCCACTGAGCAAGAAAAATACCACTTGAGATATAAATTGCAAAATTATAAGCTTGATGTGTCTAGGCATCCTGAGTTTCAAAATCTGTCAACGATTTCAAAGTTGAGTGATTGTTGGCGAAGACAAGAAAGTGCACGATATATCATCTTTTCGATAGGTTGATTCAGCTTATATTAACTTTGCATGTTTCAACGGCTACAACGGAACGTGCATTTTTTGCTGTGAAATGTGTGAAAACAAGACTTCACAATAGGATGGAGGACGATTATTTAACAAATTTCTTGATCACTTCTATTGAGAAAGATATTGCTCGAGGGTTGGACACAGACTATATCATTGATACTTTTAATAACAAGAAAGAGAGTCAAACACAGTTCAAGATGTCTGATTTCAGTAAATACTAGATAGAATTAGATAGACGTTAATACATTTTGCAATCTAAGTTGATATTAGAAACATGTTTAGTTTCATATGTATTGGTGTTATTTCGTATACATACATATATATATATATATAGGGAGAGCTTCTCCTCCGGGATCCGGGACTCCGGGACTCCATGATCCGATCATTTTTTTGACGATCCGAGCCGTCCAATATTTTCAGAAGGTGTTTTCAAGGGTCCACGCAAAAAATCTTCAAAAAAAAATACCGGGAAGGGCTTGATCCAAGCAGTTTTTCGCAAAACTGTAAATATACAGTTTTTGCGAAAAACTGCTTGGATCAAGCCCTTCTCGGTATTTTTTTTTTTGAAGATATATATATATATATATATATAATTTTTTTTTATTTTTTTTTTCAAATCCGGGACTCCCGGAAATAAGAAAAACCTTTTTTTTTTTGTTTTGCAAATTATTTTTGGAAAATTCGAGCCGTCCAATGTTTTCAGAAGGTGATTTCAAGGGTCCACGCGAGAAATCTTGAAAAAAAAAATACCGGGAAGGGCTTGATCCAAGCAGTTTTTATACAGTTTTTGCAAAAAACTGCTTGGATCAAGCCCTTCCCGGTATTTTTTTTTTAAGATTTCTCGATATATGGTCTCCTTCTAGTCCGGGATCCGGGACTCCGGACCTCCATGATCCGATCATTTTTTTGACGATCCAAGCCGTCCAATGTTTTCAGATGCAAAAACTGCTTGGATCAAGCCCTTCCCGGTATTTTTTTTTTAAGATTTCTCGCGTGGACCCTTGAAATCACCTTCTGAAAACATTGGACGGCTCGAATTTTCCAAAAATAATTTGCAACACAAAAAAAAACCATTTTTTTCTTATTTTCGGGAGGTTTGGACTAGAAGATTGGGCTATATATATATAGAGTCCACTTCTAATCCGGACTTTTAATTTCCGCACCTTATGATCCAAAATTTTTTTTGACGATCCGATCCGTCCAATGTGTTCAGAAGGTGTTTTCAAGGGTCCACGCGGAAAATCTTCAAAAAAAAATACCGGGAAGGGCTTGATCCAAGCAGTTTTTGCATCTGAAAACATTGGATGGCTTGGATCAAGCCCTTGAAAATACCTTCTGAAAACTGCTTGGATCAAGCCCTTCCCGGTATTTTTTTTTTGAAGATTTTTCGCGTGGACCCTTGAAAATACCTTCTGAACACATTAGACGGATCGGATCGTCAAAAAAAAATTTGGATCATGAGGTGCGGAAATTAAAAGTCCGAATGTGAAGCAAACCCTATGTATATATATATTGAGTTAGTAAAAATTCATATCGTTGTCTTAATTTTAATTTTTTATATTGTATGTATCTGTCCCCCCTACGCCAAAATCCTGGCTCCGTCCCTGCATGCGGGTGTTGTGCATGAGCATTAGGCCCTCCGCCCTCCGCCAATGTTAGCAAGACGTTCATCTTACAGTTTACCATCTTTTTTTCGAGAGATGCTTCCATCATTTGGTAACTCAGACTCATTTTCTACCACAAAATGAAAATGATGGAAAATCAGTCCGGCAGTGCTCATGGGCACTAGAAATTTTTTCATTCGTTTCCAATTAATATAAGTTTTTTTTAGTAGCCAATAAATTGATAAAAAAATGTTGATCAATACGAAAAGATTTACGCATGCAGCTCAAAATATCTCAATTATAACTTTTTTGGGTCTCAGTTGTGGCGTATGCAATTTCAACATATCATATTGTCAAGTTCAAGCATTAATTCTTAACTGATTGGTGTTCACTTGTGTTTATTGGACCTTGGGGGTGTTTGGAGAAAAGTGTTTAGTGAGAGAATTGCGCTGGCTGTAGTTCAAACCCCTGGAGGAATACAACCTGTGGGATACAAATGGGTGTTTGTGCGAAAGCGCAATGAGAAAAATGAAGTTGTGCGATATAAAGCACGACTTGTTGCACAAGGTTTCTCACAGAGACCTGGAATTGATTATGAGGAGACATACTCTCCCGTAATGGATGCAATCACATTCAGATTTTTGATTAGCTTGGTAGTTACCGAATGTCTAGACATGCGTCTGATGGACGTTGTGACAGCATACTTGTATGGATCACTAGATGCTGACATATACATGAAGGTCCCCGAAGGATATACTATGCCTGAAGCATGCAGTTCAAAACCCCGGAGTGTTTATTCTCTTAAGCTACAAAAATCTTTATATGGGTTGAAACAATCTGGTCGCATGTGGTACAAATGCTTTAGCGACTACTTATTAAAGGAAGGATATGAAAATGATCATATTTGTCCACGTATTTTTACTAAGAAATCAAACTCTGGTTTTTACAATTATTGCGGTTTATGTCGATGATTTAAATCTTGTGGGTACTCCGGAAGAGCTCATAAAACCGCCAAATATTTAAAGAAAGAGTTTGAGATGAAAGATCTTGGTAAAACAAAGTTTTGTCTCGGCCTGCAAATCAAGCATTTGCCAACTGGTATTCTAGTACACCAGTCGACATATACGGAAAAGGTCCTAAAGCAATTCTACATGGACAAAGCACATCCATTGAGTACTCCTATTGTTGTTCGATCACTTGATGTGAACAAAGATCCATTTCGTCCCCAAGAAGAGGGAGAGGAAATTCTTGGTCCGGAAGTACCATATATGAGTGCCATCGGTGCACTTATGTACCTTGCAAATTGTACACGACCAGATATTGCATTTTTAGTCAACTTATTGTCTTGATATAGTTCAGCTCCAACTCAACGGCATTGGAAAAGAATTAAACACATATTTCGTTATCTCCGAGGAACGATTGATTTGGCTTTATTCTATTCAAATGGATCGAAGTCACAATTAATCGGATACGCAGATGCTGGTTATTTATCTGATCCACACAAAACTCAGTCACAAACAGGATATGTGTTCACTTGTGGTGGTACTGCTATTTCATGGCGTTATGTGAAGCAGACGTTGACTGCTACTTCTTCTAATCATTTTGAAATTATCGCAATTCATGAAACAAGCTGTGAATGTGTTTGGTTGAGATCTATGATACAACACATTCGGGAAAAATGTGGATTATCTTCAATCAAAGATAACCCGACCATATTACATGAAGACAATGCCGCATGTATCACACAGATTAAAGCTGGTTATATCAAAGGAGACAGAACTAAGCATATTTCACCAAAATTCTTCTACACCCATGACCTCCAGAAAAGTGGTGATATTGATGTTCAGCAGATACGTTCTAGCGACAATCTGGCAGATTTATTCACCAAGGCATTACCAACCGCAACATTCAAGAAGCTGATTAACGACATTGGGATGCGCCGACTCAAAGACCTACCATGCAAAGTTGAGGGGGAGTAATTGATGTTGAAAGACAGATGATTTTACTCTTTTTCCTTTGTCTAAGGTTATGTCCCATTGAGTTTTCCTTAGCAAGGTTTTAATGAGGCAATCTATAGACAGTTTTTCACTATGTACTCTTTTTCCTTCACCTAAGGTTTTTCCCATTGGGTTTTCCTTGGTAAGGTTTTAATGAGACATATTTTTAGTTTTTTGGTGATCCAAGGGGGAGTGTTATAAATGTTATCTGAAGGATGGATGACCTTCTTGTTTTGTGTGATGGCCTTTAGAGCTCGTTTGGATGCTGGAAATGAAAGAGGGATGAGGAAGATTGGGTTATTTAGTCATGGTCCCACACCTCATCCATGCTTTGGCTGCCAAAATCATTCCCCGACTAATTAGCCGACGGGCTAATTAGTCATGCCCCTCCCTGACTAAATATAAGTAGGGGGAGGGGTGTCTATGTTTAGTCGGGGGAGATTAGCCCCCCAATTTACCTCCCTACCCCCATGCAATTTCCTTCGGATAAAAAAATAAAATACTTCCGTATATAATTTTTTATTTTTGTTTGCACCAAATTAAACTACTAATAGAGATCTTTAATTCGATACAAAAAAAATTTGAAATTTTTTATACTTTAGAATTTTACATTGTTCGCATGTTGATTGTTGGCTTGTTAAATAGTATATAAAATAAATAAATAAATAACGTTTTCTAAAATAAAAAATATTACAACTAAGTATTATAAATTAAATATTGAATAGTGTAATTAATTTTGGTATTTATATAATTTTATAAATACATAATTTAATATATGCATTACCAATGGCAAGAAAGTATTTTGACATGATTTTACGTCATCCACTCTCCTTATCCCCCTTTTATTATCCCTCATCCAAACTATGTACTATTTCATCCCCCTTTCTTAACTGTAGGTCCTCTCTTCTTATTTAATCACTCCGACTATTTTATCCCCCTTACTATTTAATCCCTCTTAAACCAATACGTCATCCAAACGGGCCGTTAATGTATTGGTTGTGATAGTCGAAGCCTTTGGCTATATATGTATCGTCCATCAAAAAGATGATATACACAACTAACAAGCAAGAAAGAAAGAAAAGGCAGAGAGCAAAATACCACTCTAAATAATATTTGAGTAGTCCAGAAGACTAACTTTTCTACATATTTGTGTCCAACACTTTACTTACTTTTTAGCTCTCATTATCTGCTTGGTTTTATAACATAATATATATGGTAAAACTCGCAAATTAAAATTTTCTTTGTTAAAAAACATTACGGGATGTTACAGGGTACCCCTTTGAAAGTGATAGATATATCTGCATTTTTATATTATCTAATCGTTTATCGTGAATTCTCTTTCACTCTTCGTTCGTGAAATACGTTTATGCTTATGCTTTACCCTTAGACATAACCACGTAAATCCTTTTGTTCATGCGTGATTGTTCCGTGGTTGGTTTGCTTCTTAGTATTCTGTCTTTTCCTTCCATTATTTTGTGTTGTTTTTTTTTTTTTTTTTCCCCTTCTTTGTTTGTCTTTTTTTTTTTTGTTTGTTAGGTTCGCGAGATATATTTTGGATTAATCATTAGTCTCGATGGGAGGAGTCTAAAAGTAAAAATTTATAACCAAAAGCAACAAAAAAATTCACTAAAGACAAAAAATACGAAACAACTGTCTTTTTATCTAAAGTGTCGTCTTATATGAATTTTTTTTTAATTTCAGTCCATATTTTTATACTTTCCTGATTCCTCTCATCAATACGAATGACTAATCTCAAAATTTAGATGAAAAGCTAAACAAAAAATCATGAAAAGTGAAAAAGTCATTTAGACAAAGAATGGATAGAATCAAACCAAATGACCTCTCTTAGTGCTTCCATGAAGATTGTTATTGATAATTTGGAATCTATATTTTCCCCTTTTTTCCTACAACTATTTCTACTCAAACAATTTCATGGCATCAAAACTACAAACCTATATGTTGTGAGTTTTTAAACAAATTTTCTTTTCTATTGAAATGACCGTGAAAAAAAAAAAAAAAGATGTTTCTTTTTTGTTCTTCTAGTTTTTCTTTTCTATCTATCACTGCCACTCCACGTCTGATTCTCTTGTTCTTTCACCCTACAGTTAGCCCATTTTGAGGCTTGTAACAGATCTGTTTTAATGATCGAAATCGTTTGTTATATAGAACTCGCCACGAATATCAATCATATATGCCAAAATGTATGTTGTTTGGATACTAATCATTAGTGATCCCAAAACATTTGATTTTCAGGAAAAAAAAGAAAAAAGAAAAAGGGTTCAATATGCAGCGTGCCCAACTTATTTTTTGCGAAATTTTGGATCAGGTATTGATTTGTATCCGAAGAACATGATATTAGTTATAATAGATGTTTTCAAAATGTTCTGCAAAATAAACGATTTGAATCATCAAAGCGAGGCCCATTATGGGCCTCAAAATGGGCCAACCACGAGATGCAGTCCACTTAAGTGGACTACCGATAAGTCCATTCCTCCTAAATAAAACGGGTCCAGCTTCCGGGCTAGAAATAAAAGAACAAGCCTTAGGCAAGTAGTGGGCTCAAGACCAAAACAAAGGTCCTGCATGGGCCTGCCCAAAATAAACTTTCAAAGCAGTCTAGTTAATCTATTACATGTGAGGGAGGGGGGAATATGACTCATTCCCGGGATACAAGGAGGGGGGAATAGGACTCATTCCTCCAATTCCTATTTTGGAGTATATTTTGCATACTTTTTTTTACAGATGTCTTTAAAATAATTATAATTTTTTTGCAATAATTAAAATGTAAGAATAATTTTTATTCTGAAAACACTAAATTATGGTGAATTATACTCTGCGATTGCGTTTGTCAAATGATATGATAACAACAATACTCGAGATTAATTTTTCCATTTATCAAAACCATCCCATAAAAACTCGAATAAGGGGGGTGTTCCACTAAGGTGGTTTTTTGAAAAAACTGGTTTTTCACGGTTTTTTATGTGATGTATTGTGAGAGAATGACATGTCTTGGTGTTTAGAAAAAACAGTTTTTTGTTAGTGGAACACCCGTGGATTTAGTCATGAAAAAATCTTCGAACCAATTTTTTTTCCATAATTCGATCCCCTCCGATTTGGATTTCTGGCTCTGCCACGGCTGGGATACAGTTTGCTACTACTAAAATGAATGGTTTCCGTCGCATGCGTGCTGGTACTACTAAAATGATTGATAAAAAGTTTTTTCACTATTTCAGTTATGAAGAGAGAATCTCAACACCTCCCTGCCAGTCTCGAAAAAAGAAATGCAGTAGAGAAAGAGGCAAAAGAAAGATAGCAAAAGACAAAACCTTTGTATTATCTCTTTGTTTAGTTCATCCATCACACTCTCAAAAGGAAACTTTTAATGTTGAAATTATGTAAAGGTATAACAAGTCGGGGTGAATAGGACTACCAACTAAAAATTAAACAATGCTTTGTGATAGTTAATCACACAAATTCCATGGCAATTCAAGCAAACCGACTAGTTAAATGTAAGGAATTTAAAGCAAGAGGAAAAGACACGCGATATAGATGGAAACTACTTAGGGCCTAATACCCTAAGCATAAAATCACGGCATTACTCTACTTCTACTCCATAATTTAAAAGGTTTACAAGAGTTCAAAGATAAGAAATTTACCCACAAGCACCTAGCTTTTCCTAGCTCCAACTCCTGATGTAGCACGCCGTGCTCCTTCTTGAATCCATGGACACCATGAGAGACACCATCTCAATTTCCGTTTCACCATGACTCCGGTTCACCAGGCCAAGTAGACTTGAAGGCATGCAAACATGACTGACTAATGAAAAAGATTCAGTTTTTGAAAAAGTTTTTGGGAAACTAATTCAATCTAGAGCCGATCCATTGAAGGGAAAGCACTAGAAAGAGTAAAGATGATTGGGGGAAGCCCAAATCATCTCAAGAAGAGAGCTAGCACACAAGGAAAAAAGAGTGAAAGAGAGAAAACACTTTCTCTCTCTAAAATGGCTTATTTTCTCTCAAGTGTCTATGAAAAAATGGAAGAAAAATAAAGTGTCCATTTTTGTGTCTTACAAGACAACCACTCAAAACATGACATTTTTCCACTTAAAGAGTTTGACAAACGCGTGTAGACGCTTTGACAGGATTTAAACACGTGGCACAATCAAAATTATTAAAAGATTCAGGTTAGTAGACGAGTGTAGACGCAACAAGTTGAAAGTATATATGCCTTATGCCAAAATCATAGGATTTCAAAACCCATTCAAAGCACCAATAAAGCTAAGACCATGCACATTAAAACATGACATTTTTTTATGACCAAAGTGTGAAAATGATATGCACGATTATACCTTTACGGATAGGCCTCAAAATGCTTGGAGTGGCATCAACTTTGTCAATCAAGCTTGAACACAAAAGCGGAGCATCTAGACTTAAACTCCTATAAATCTACCATCCAATCTCAAAATAAATTACATACTCAAAATGGTTCGCTAAACCCGAAAATCACCAGCAAAACTAACAATTGTTACTCAAGAACCAACGATCATAGATCTCCAATGTGCTAGAAACCTAGCATAATGCAACTCTCAATCTTTTAATCAACTTTTTTTGGAAATAGAAAGGAAGGTTGTAGGCATCTCAAGAACATGAGGAAAATTGATAATTGATTTTTTAACTTACAAAAAATAAGCTCATATGTGGCGGAATCCATGTATTTTGAGAGCTATGAATTGGACTGATTGCAACTAGCTCAATAAATTAGGGATGTAATAGGTCAATTTAAAAGTTTGGGCTTTGTTTGAATCTTGGGAAGGAAAAGGAAAAAAAAAGGAAGTGGAAATAACAAAAAGAATATGCAAAAAAGCTACTGGTTTACGTATTTTACTAAATAGAGAGAAAATTTCATCCCAATTATGTTATCATCCTTAGACTATTTTTAGTCCTTACTAACATTAAAACTCAAATTCAAATTTGAGTAAAAATCACTCAGAACACAACTTCACCAAAACTCATGCAAAATTGAGTTTTATTCAAATTTTCACCAAATAAATGGAGAACCAAATTTTCAACGACTATATTTTGGCGGTAGGTGGCGCTCGATGAAGGCGGTGGCCGATGTTGGTGGTTGCTTGGCGAAATTTGGGTCAACTGTTGGAGTTGGTCGGAACCTTACAACATGATCCACTTGGCATCAGTCATGGCGGAGGCCCTCCTCCAGTGATGCAGCCTCCGGTGACAGTGGTGAAAGGGTTTATTTGGGGGTAAGAAAGAAGTCAAGGGAGTTAGGGAGGTATAAAAGCCTCATTAACGACATTGTTGTAAATTTGAGGGGGGAGAAAATGACCTTCAAAATTTGATGTTGGATTTGGTTCTCACCAAATTTAGTGAAGAATTTTTGAGTAATATCAAATTTGGTGAAGGAGTGAAGTGAGTTTTTTTGTGATTTTTACTCAAATTTGAGTTTGATGTAGGATTTGGATAAGAGTGAAGATGCTCGGAGTGATATCAAATTAAGACTGAGTTTGTCAAATAATTTTACCAACTCATTTGTTAAAGTCAACTGGAGTATGATTTTAACAAATTTTATCTCCTCTGGGTGATATCAAATTAAGATGTCAAATAATTTTAGCATCTCATTAGTTAAAGTCAGCTGGAGTATGATTTTAACAAATTTTAACTAAAGGTTTTACTAAAATCAAAATAATTTTATCAAGTGAGGAATGAAAATCAATTGGCAAACCCAACCTAGGTTGTTCTCGGGTTCAATAGTATAAACACATTTCGCAAAATTAAACAAACTACTTTTTCCGCCATAGCCAGGGTTGTCATCCTCCATCAAACCCCTTGAATTTTTCAGAACCCTGGTGAACTGGAAGCTAGGGTTTTTCGACAAAATCCCCCCAAACCCCGAAATTTCAATACCCAGATGAATTGAGAACTAGGGTTTTTCGATTTTCATTGGAAAACCCATCATCAACCTCTTCCCTCTTCCCGCTGATAAAAAAAAAAGAAGAAAGAAACTTTCTCCTCTTCCCTCCGATCAAATAATGCCGAAAAACGATAGCGTCCGCTTCACTTCCTCGTCTCTCAGAATCCCTCTCTCTCACCACCACCACCACAAACAAAAACAATCTCCACCTCTCTTCCAATTCACTCCCCAAGCGCTAATATCGTCAGCTATAGCCAGAAGCAAGTCCACAATCGACCATTTCGTCAAAACCTTCAATACCCACAAAAGAACCCGGTTCTTATCGAAATCCTCTATCTTGTGCTCGGCCTCGTTGGCTCTGACCAAGCCTGATGAGTCGGCACAGTCCGATGCAGTCGTGGCTCAGCCGAAGGGCGGTCACTCGGCGGCAGGGCGGCACGAGGAGGAGAGGGTTTTGATAAGCGAGGTGTTTGTCAGGAATAAGGATGGGGAGGAGTTGGAGAGGAAGGATTTGGAAAATGAGGCCGTTGCGGCGCTCAAGGCTTGCCGGCCTAATTCAGCACTGACAGTTAGGGAAGTGCAAGAGGATGTTCATAGGATTATTAGTAGTGGATACTTTAGTTCTTGCATGCCCGTGGCCATTGATACGCGGGACGGGATTCGGTTGGTGTTTCAGGTACGATATGAAGGTGTTTGATGATTTGCCATTTATATTCTATTGTTTAATTGCTGTGATTGATAAATGTGAGAATAAGAACTTTTGACTTGTTAGCATATAAAGGTGAAGTGGTGCATCGGGTCGTGACTAGGATTATTCGTAGTAGGCATTTCTGTAATTCTGTTCTTGCATGCCTGTCGCAGTTTTCACAGGGACAATATGTAGTTGGTGTTTAGGGTATGAATATTAGGTGTTGACAAATTTCCGTTTGTCCTTTTGGTTGCATTGCTAAATAGAATAATGTGAAACTTCTATCATTCAGGATTTGGTAGATTATGCAGATCAAGAGGTGTATCACGAGTTGGATTAGGTTGAATGTAATCACATTTGGAGACCAATATTATGTGCAAGAGGATGTTGATATGATTTCGAGTAATGGGTGCTTGTGCATACCTGTAGCCATAGACACACGTGTTGGCGTTGATTTTGGTGCGTCAGTTTGGAATAGTTGATGTTTGATGAGTTGCCATTTGTCTTTTTGATGTAGGACAATAAAGGGAGTTTAGTGTTTGTTGCATTGAAGGATTAGGGTTAGGGCTTAACAAAATAGGAGTACATATCAAAACAGCGATGTTCTTGGTGCTGTGAATCGTAACAGAGCTATTATATGCAGAAACTCGGGAACAAATAAAGACGAAATCTCTAGGAATCGCTCCTAGAGTGTTTAGGCATCACACTTGATTGCATCACATGATGCATGAAAGATATTTCTAGCTCTGAAGTTTCTCATAATATTATATTTCACTAAGTAGAAGCAAGGTTGGCGTTTCAAAGGTATACTGGTACTACAAAGGTCTGATTCCGTTCCAGTGGATTTCTCGGCTTTTACCGGTGGTACCGGGGAGTTCTGGTGGATTCTGGTGAGTTTCGGCGAATGCTGGTGAAATGAACCAGACGGTGATAAATTGCAGCTATCAAACAAGGCAGAAAGAGAGATTTTTTGGGCAATAGAATAACTTTTTAGGGGTTACTATGGTAAAACTACGACACACATTTTGGCATACATTCATACAATTTAGGTGTATTTTGTTGTTATCATGTTTCTTTTTGTTTTTTTTCCTTAGTATGCAAATATTTGACATCTATACTAGGTGAAAGTTGAGGATTGAAGTATTCATGGACAATATATATTTTAATGAAATAACTATAGCGATCAATTGAAAAGGTAGCCGGTAACATCAGTAACCAAAATGGTACCATGTCTGGTAATGGTACCATGCCCGGTACGGTATTCCGAACCTTGATTAGAAGTATTGCATGACATTATATAGAGTCGGAGACTTCCGAAACCAACTAAGACTTGGATTTCTTGGTAAAGGAAACTACTAATCTTTTGAGTGATAAAAACCATACAATACCAAATAAGGCTCATAGTTAAGATTTAAGAACCAAATAAATAACTTGACGCACTAGTGACCGACTCGACCCATAGGTGACCCCTTCGACCTGTGTACTATGATACATGGATCCGTGATTGTCGGCGAAGCACCCGTGTTGACACGACATGACACGACTGGGGCACTTCTAGTTCACCGAAGAAGAAAAGAAGAAGAGGAAGAAGAGGAGGAGTAGTAGTAGAAAAAAGAAGAAGAGAGGAGTCAAATCTGCCTTGGTGAAGAGTAGAGGTTGAATCGAAGAAGCCGGTTGGGGATTGGAGGTCAGCCACTTGCAGTCTTGATGTGGATGAGATGAAATAAGCTACTTTTGGTATTGTTTTTGTCCTTTGTTTTTAAAGCTAGGGTAACCTGATGTTGATTTAACTTGGGTCTTTTTTTTTGTAACTTGGGCCTATTTACTCATTATTGGCTGATATATTGGGCCAACATATTGTATTGGGCTTATTTGCCCATGTAAAACTATAATAATGGGCAACATATATTCCTTTTGGGCTCTGAAGTGGCTATATATTGGACTGGGCTAAGTTTACTAATTTTGGGCTTTGGGTGTCAAAATGGGCTAAGTTATAATTTGACAAAACATAAGAACAAATATATTTTTAACTAATCCCGGCACCCGTTTCTAAATCTAAATCCATATCCCCGTATCCCCAATTTTTAAACTTTAGGTATCGACCCCTAGATATACACTCTCACCTGATACTCGCACCCATATCCGTGTAACATAGCCCACGTATAGAAATTTGGAAATTGCAAAATACCCGTGAATTAGGAATATGACCAGCATCATGTTTAACCTCTAATAGACTCTATTAGAACTAGAGAAATCCCTATAGATCAATCCAATTGATTCCATAAGTTTGGCTTGAAACTAAGCAATTTCCAAATGTGAATGCTTCCTTAATCTTATTCTTCCTTTCACCCTTCATGGAATGATCATTTTTTTTTTTACTTCATTTCTCTGACAAACAAAATGGATAGGCTTTGAACATTTAGTACTTGGTGCAATATTTAGATGGAGAGGTGTATAATGAGTTGGTTAGGCCGTTATGTAATCATAATGGTAGGAAATCCTTGTATGGCGTTCACGGCAATGAAATACTTTGACGATATTTCCTCCCCTGGCTATCCATACCCAGACCAAATGGAGCACAACAATCAATTTCACCACGGGAAGGATATTTGGAGTTATTGTTTTCTCGTACTAACTCTGCAATGACAATTCGGGAGGTTTGATCCTTTGTAGCCAATCAGTTCAACACTATGCTCATTGCTTTTCTTCTATTGAGAAAGATTATAGGATTATAAGCTGGGCGCACTCCTGTTCTTGCATGCCCCTCGCAATTGACCCTTGGAATAGATTCAATTGCGGTCTAGGATATGACTTTTCGTTCGGACAAAGATAAAAGTGAAATTTGGAACTTAGCATATCCAGTAGTTCTTCAAAGCCAGCCAAACTCATTATTTTCACTTGTTATAGTGTGCAATTGTCAACATGTGGCAATGTTGCTCCAGTGGTCAAAGAATTTTTTTTAAATAAAAACTTGGCTAAAGCCTTTTTGCAGGGTCAATCAGGAGCAATGGGTATAGAAAATTTGGGTGGAGCCAAGTTTGCAAAAGTCATTTGCATACGGGTTGGATATTTTTTTGTTTTAGGAATTGGTTTATCATATCTGATCAGTAATCACCTTTGGGGGACAAATATTTTGTGCTATTTTTGGGATTTTCTACAACCATGATAATAAAATCACAGTTGAATAGCCATAATCCATGTATTCAGCCTAAGAGTCAAACTGATCTTGCCATTGCTCGAGGTAGGCTACCTGCATAGTCTCAAGTCTCTGAAGCCCGTTCAACGATTTTCTAGTACTAGCTACACAGCTTAATAGCCTCATGTGGGCTTTGGGCCTTCCCCGCTGAGTTTTTACACAACATAAGGGTATTCTTTCCTCGACAGAAATGTATAAGGTGGCTTACTTGATCTTATTTTGTGGGATTAGAAGTAAGTAGACGTGTCAACTTTCCCCTAATAGAAGGATGTAGAATAGTTCATTGCTTATAAAGGTGCCCATAGCCCGAGCCCATAGGGTTGCATGCTACCGGGCCCTTAGTATGGGTTATTGGAGAATTGCCCTTAGTATGGGTTATTGGAGAATTGCCCAAGCTTGAAGTTGGTGGTATCTAATGGAGCCATTTTAAATGTACTATTGTACCCATGGCGATTCTAGAAAGGGATTTCATGGAGTCCATAGCATTAAGCCTAGCAGATCCTAGTGCATCCACATCCTATTAAGTTTACTACCCTATACAAGGAGGTTAATTCGCAGAGAAGTATTTAGGAATATAGAAACTATAATAATGAGAAAGCGACAACTGTTTGACATTCAACCACTCATGACAACAACCATGGCGTTCAGTGGCGGCTCAAGAAATTTTTAACCGGAATTACTTTAACTCTACTAGTTTTACCAATCAGTCGTATGTATAAAAATTCTCATATACTAGTCTATTCTCTATTATAAAGGGGGAGCACAACTTTGGTGAGGACTTTTTTTGAGGTTGGCTCACTTTTTTATTATACCCAAAATGCCCTTTTAACTGCCACACAATTACCTCTTGCCCTTTTAACTGCCACCAACATTTTTTTTGTTAAAGTTCAACGTGCACACGCATTGAGCCTTAGTGTGTATGATGCGACCAAAAAATACAAAGGATACGTAAAATGTTAGCAAATTTTTATATTTTGAGCCAGGCAATCTGGAGCATGAATACACTCATTTTTTTTTTTTAGGAAATCATTTGGCGAATAGGTTCACATTGATCTCTTTAAACATATTTTCTTGTTTATAGAGATAAGAGTTGATTGTTGTTCCGAGACAAGCTGCACAATATCAATAACAACTGATACTTTTTCTCTCTCATTTTTCTAATATTTGTCATTAATATGTGTACCTTATTTTGAGCTAATTTAGTAAGAGTTCAATTGTGAATAACCTGGATTGCTGAGTTTTTTAATCATGGTATGGGACTAAGTGTTCAAACCAAATCTGAGATAAAATTACATGTAAGTTAACAAAAAATTTAACAGACATAGGGTTGTTAAATTGACCAGATTTTCTTGTTAAACCCCTAACAAATGCATGAGTACATGGTGCCTACCACTCCACTTGCCTGTAATTTGGGTTGTTCAGGGTGGATTGGTTTTTGGACTGGGTGTTCTTTCGTATTTGAACTGGGTGTTCAAGGATGGACTTACCTAAGAATTTTGCATGTATTATAAGTAAAAAAATAAAATAAAATAAAAATTGGATTGGTCATGTGACCATCCTTGGCTGGCTGTGGAGCCGCCAGTTATGGGGCTTCTACAAACGGCTTTATGGAAAGATGTTACCTTACAGCTAAGGGAACTCACAAAAATATACATAGCGAGAAAACTTCTCAAAAATATTGTGGCCTAATCAAAATATTAAGTTATAGATCACAAAATAGCACAGCTTCTTGAACAATTTTCCCTGTTAGGGTGGTGTTCAATCTGAACTCTCTTGGTTTGAGTCTCTCAAGTCTGATCTGGTGCTCACCCTCTAGAACTGGCTCTACAAAAGAAGGGAACCATGTTAGTGGCCGGACTTTGACAACCGGAATGCACTCCGATGGCTAAGTCAGTCCCTGAATGAGACTAGGGAAGAGCAGAGCTCAAGGAGGAAGAAATGGCGTACCTCATTAAGTTTACCAGTGTTGTTATGTGTAGAAGTTGGTTGCCTTGGAGGTCAAGGTTATGCGTGTCGGTCTCGTGCCGTGGTGACGTCACCTACAACCACTTCACCTAAAGCCACTTCCCGGCCAAACGTCGTGCACGATTACACTATGCTGTTAGGAGGTTGGAGACCGTGCCACGTGGTCATACCATACCCTAGTCGAGTACTATGCCATTGTACGATGCATGAAACGCCACATGGCGGGACCAGATCGTTGCCACATTGCCAGATTGAATATTCCCGTACCGGCACGTTCTTGCCTCTGTCAGAATGCCATGTTGCCAAAATGACATCTGAGTGTGACAAGTGGCGGGACCGTGACGGGTGCCACGTGGTCGGGTTGGACAGGTATCCATTGACGTGTCATAGCTTTTGTGAAACATTGCGGCACATGACCTGGCCCGATGCTTCGGCCCGCACGTCGAACCGTTTGGCCGCCAATGGGCTTCAGTCATCTGATCGATTGGGCCTGCTCCTGGTTGGGCCTAATTGCCTGGCCCAAATGGCCCACCTGCCATCTAGCCTACTACTCTCCCCTTCTTACGGAATGCAGCAGACCATCTTCCCACTTGTAGTATCCTTCGGTATTGGTCACATAATTAAAGTATCATTTTTTTATCTAGCATATAGAAGTTAAACGTATTGGGTTACTTTGGTTTTAGTTATTCTGTATTAATGTTTTTGTGAGGCGCATACTTTAATTAGGTGCATAACAGTACTTGATAAATATGGTTTCTTGATGGTGTGGCATGGCATTTATTAAGCTAAAGAAAAAAATCATGGCATAATAATTCTTTTTGGTATATTTTGGGATAAGGTAGAACCAAATCAAGAGTTTCAAGGGTTGGTATGTGAAGGTGCTAATGTTCTTCCGGCGAAGTTTATTGAGGATTCTTTTCGTGGTGGATATGGTACGCTTCTTATCAATTCTTACCTATAATTGCACATGCATTAAAAATGTTTTTATGCATTTATGTATTTTTACAATTCTATAATATTAGGCTCACCATATGTCTTACGACTGCTGATAGGAGACCTATTCTATTGATCTTTGTGTCAAGTTATGCAGGAAAAGTTGTGAATATAAGGCGTTTAGATGAAGTAATAGATTCTATCAATGGCTGGTACATGGAGCGGGGCCTTTTTGGCTTGGTTAGCATTCTGTACTTGCTAACTTAAATTTTCTGGGTGCAGACTTGGTAGTTGGCTTGCTTTTGACCCTAACTTTTGCATATAACAGTCGAGTTTTTTTTTTTTTTGGACAACTATCACAGGTTTCTGGTGTAGAGATTCTTTCTGGGGGTATTATCAGGTTACAAGTTTCTGAAGCTGAGGTCAATAATATCTCCATACGTTTCCTCGATCGGAAGACGTAAGGACATGCTTTGAAATGCTATATA
Source organism: Vaccinium vitis-idaea (assembly GCA_963854785.1). NCBI lineage: Eukaryota > Viridiplantae > Streptophyta > Magnoliopsida > Ericales > Ericaceae > Vaccinium > Vaccinium vitis-idaea. The sequence goes on from OY978216.1 coordinate 37,645,943, forward strand.
CAGTCTTGAGTACTTGGGGACCCTGTTTAGTAAGTTTCATCTCTAATTCAACATGCTTTGTGTTATATTCAGTGGTGAGCCTACTGTTGGGAAGACGAAGCCAGAAACAATACTAAGACAACTGACTACCAAGAAAGGACAGGTATATCTTTGAGCAGAGCTTGTTACCTTAATCATACGATGTCTAATTTGATCAGTTCTGGTGGAGTATTCTTACCTTCAAAAGCATCTATTGGATTTAGTGATGTTTGTTGTCTAGCTGCAGACGGAGGCTCTGCCATACTTGTATATATGTGCCTTCTCTTCTTTTTGTTTCACATAGTCATTCTGCTTCTGGAGCACAATTTTGAGTGTCATTTTATCTTTTTGGATTGGCGATCTAGTTTAGCTACTTACCTTCTTATTCTTAGAGCCTTGACATACCCATTAGTCTTTTGTAACATCTTTCACTGTTGCGTTTAATTGAAATAGACACCGTTTATGCATCTTTAGAGTTTATGCATCTTTAGAATTGATATGTGTATCTTTGTAAGAATTGTACCGATCATATTCTTTGGATAATTTTTGTAAGGGAGCTTGAAGTACTGAGATGAAAGTTCACATTACCCCCTGGGTGTTGAAACCTCTATTATCAGAACCTTACAATTCACGATGTTTCACAAAATTAGATTTGTTACACCAAGTTATTGATTTGAATCTGTTGGCGAATCCTGATTATAGTATAATCGTAAGATCCGATTATAGTATAACCATAAGATCCGCATAAACCACGATATGGGTCGATATGGATAAAGACTGGATTCACTTTATATATCTTTCTCTTCCAAAAGGAATCATTTGAAGTTATTAGATTGTTAACCACCAACTCATCTAAAAGCTTAAGCTGTTAGAGAGAGGGGCAACATAATTATTTATGTTCTCAACATGCCCCCTCACGTGTAGCCAGGCTCTCCTCCATAAGCGGGCTAAACACATGTAAATTTTAATCATAAGGTAGGCGATGAGTTTCGAACTCAGGATCTATCGGCTGCTCTTATACTATATTAGATTGTTAACCACCAACTCATCTTAAAACTTAAGCTGTTAGAGAGAGGACAAGTTTATTATTTATATTCTCAACAGAAGTCATCAAGTGAGTCTATGTTTTAGGAAGTGTAGCAATTTTGTTATTGAAAGGTTTTTGAGGTGACTGGTGAGTATTGGTATTGCATGGATTCTAAAAGTTTTATTCGCCCATTTAATGAACATTGGAGAATTAAAGTTTGGATTTGGAAGTTATTTCTCACAGTTTTAATCTGGAATGGTCCTTTTGACAAGATTTGATAGACTTCACTTTGGGGGACAACGTTCATATGTTATTAATTGTATTTACAAGGATATGAATCTTGTAATGGGCAGAGGTAGAAACATCAGATATGGATACAATTTGTGTCAAATTTCTTACTTTGGTGGTTTAAAAGTGTTTTATCCTTCTAGCATGATGTATCATAGATTTCTTTTTTCCCACAAAATTTTAGTGTTCTAAAAGAAGGTCTGGAAGGCCGAGTACTCGCCAACTAGGTTCTAGAAGGCCTCTCACTGGCTAGCCCGACTAGGCGCCGAGTACTCGGCCCTGGAAGCTAGAAGGTGCCCGGCCGCCTTGGGAGCGCCTAGCGAGTTTTAGAACCTTGCAAAAGTGATGCGCATGGAACTATGGATTAATAAACTGTAGCGTAATTAGTACTGTAATAGAGGCCCTCAAAGACAAAGATGGCATATTGCAATTCTACAGATCCTAAAAGAGTTGTTTGAATCCTTTTACGATCAATGACCAGATTTAATCCATGCACGGTTTGTCTCGATTGATCATTTTGATTCTCGATCTGATTAATGGTTTGACAACTATGGTGAGACATAACTCGACATGACAGATGGAGATCCTAAAAACCGGTTCAATGCCAAACCGAACCAAACCAAGCTTTAAGTCCCATTTAATTGGGATCAGCTACATGAATCTGTTTTCACATGAGCTCTCCTATACATAATTGGATTCATGTCATAAAAATCTAACAGTTTATTTTTTATTTCTCGCGCTGGATGTCAAGTGCCTACCTCCTCCTTTATCCAGGCTTGGGACCAGCTGCCCTTTCAATAGAATTCTTAATTTTTTTTCCATGACTAAGGCGGCATAAGATAGAACCAGTAGCTATGAAATTTGGATCAAGACATCACTCTCTGTGTATATAAATTTAATATCTCCTCTGTCTCATTTTGTTTGCCATCTTTCCAATTTGGTATGTCCAAAAATTCATTTTGAAAGATCAAAGCGTAGAACTTTTTAATTTTCAGAAATTCTCTGTTAGGAATGGGTATGACACTCTTGAAAGAGGAGATAAAGATGCAATTTTTAGAGTCTTAACACTTTTTGATTTGCATTTGTTTACATTAAATGTGTTTCCCTTTTTAGAAGTGGAGATAAATTTGAAATTTTGGAAATCACTACTTTTTGGTTTGAAATTCAGTGAATTAAATGCACGTCTCCTTGAAGTTTGTACTCCCAAAATAGATCAACGTTGTGATAAGGGAGTCAATAGTTGTCATGATTTATCATTTCCCTTTTCAAGTTTCTTACGGAGTGGTTTACTAGAAAGATAGTAGACTGGCTTCGCTTAGTTGATCCACCTCCTTGCCAGTCAGTGTGTACATGACATACCATAATCATATAACCTTTCGGTGTCTTTAGTGAATTTGCGACTCCATGTGGGAGGCAAAAAGGACAGCGATGTAATAATTGGATCGCAAAAACTATATTTCTGTCGCATAAGTTCTTTCTGGAACACTTTTTTCCCCCTTTCTCTACCTAAATAGTCAGGATGTTTCTGAGCTTCTTGAATTGGGTTTCATAATTGTAGGCAGATTTTGTAATTCTTACAGAAATTTATATTTTGGTAAATTGAATTCCTTGTCAGGTGTACAGTATGCTTCAAGGGAAAAGGGATGTTGACACTCTTTTAACAATGGGTATCATGGAAGATGTTAGTATTATTCCCCAGCCTGCTGGAGGTAAAATGATACATCTTTTCGTTCATTATTTTTTAGTGCTTGTGAATGTGCATATACTTCTTTGTGCATATCTATATGCTTAGAGTTTTGCGAAATCCATCTTCTACAGATACTGGTAAGGTCGATCTTACAATGAACGTTGTCGAACGTGTAAGTGGAGGCTTTTCTGCTGGCGGTGGGATTTCAAGTGGGTATGTGATGTTATGGAGCGCACATGTACCCTGTATCATTAAGGGCCCGTTTGTTTGTCTGGATTAATAGGGCATGTTTGATAGCAGTCCTATTTTGTTCTGGATTTAGTCTGGGCTAGTCCTTGGTTGATTGCAATCCTGGTTCATGTATTGTGGTGTCCTAGCTCAGAGGTGGTATTATTTCAGAGGGAGACTAAGACTCCATTTTACCTTTCTGCCCTTTTGCATTTAAGAAACCAGTCATAGGAAGGGATTTTATGGTCCATTTATACTTTAGTCCTTGTTCCAGTAATCAAACAATTGATTGGCTTGTTGAGACCAACAAACAATCGATTGGATTATTATTTGGTCCATGGACTTATAATCCCAATATTGTTAGTCCCGGATTAGAAATACGCGTCACTTGTTCCTGCTAAGGAATATATTCTACCTCATCTACCAATGTATGTCCTTTGTTTTTTGTGGGATTATGAAGAACATTTAATTCTCACAGCAAAAGTTTAACCAAATGTGTAAGATGTGGTCCCATTGGATTTGTAGTCCAATCCAAGCTCAAATCCAGGCAAACAAATGGGCTGCAAACTTTTAATTTTTACTTATTCACGCCTATGAAAAAGAATGTACTTTTGGTGGTATCTGCAATGATATTTTGCTTCTCTTTTTTGTATTGTTAGGATAACAAGTGGCCCTCTATCAGGACTGATTGGGAGGTATGAAATTACGACGTGACAGAATTCTCTAGTTTTTGTTCATCTTTCCTTGTCATTACTCTTTGCATGTGTATTAGCTGTCTCAAGGGTGCCTTTCTCATTTACGGAGAGAGTAAATGATACTGCGTATATGTTTGTTGTGCTTCTTTTAAATCCCAAGTAAGAACTCACATGGCAGTTTATGGAAGTTCCTCTTTTCTAAAACCCCAAGTCAGTGATGGACAGGACTAATTTAAGTCATTCCTTTATGGTTTGGCGGTTGCTCCACCCTTTTCTGAGATGTTCAGAGCATAGTCTTGGTCTTATGTTTTGATTTTCAGCTCATTGTTTTTCTGAATGTCGGTGGTCCATTAAAGCAACAATCAGGAGATGAGTTGGCACAGATGCCAAGAACTTCATCTATAGCATAATAGAACCTTAAGAGGCCATCACCATGCGATGCATCTACTAGAAGAGATGTTGGCAAAAGTGGCACTCTCTTTCCAGTTTGTACCTGGCAATCCAAATATGTAAGATACATAAAGAACCTCCTCTATGGTTCTGGGCTGTTAGGGAGGTTTTTTGTTGTTCTGTTGAAGGTTTGCCTTTACTGATCAGGTTGCATTTAATGGATTTCGGAAAAAATCGGGTACATGAAAAAACATTGGCTATAGTAGATTTTGTTACTTCTTTACAATACATACAAAATGTTGGTAAATATTTGTAGTGTTTTAGCAGGTGATTTAGGTGAGAGAATATTCAAAGAACTACTCTTTTCTCATTCATGCAGAGGAAAAAAATCAATGGGAGATGAAATTTAGAATAATGCCATGTCATTACCAAACCTAGTTGTTCTCGAGTTAAAGTGCATTTTAGTGAAGCAATGCCCCTCTAGGTCTGCTCAGCCTGAAAAGTACTGACACTAAAATTACAAGGATCATTATGGTGCCGGATTGGCATCCATAGAAACCGTGCAGTGTTTCTGTTGTGGTGTTTTCTGTTGCAAGTGTTTCGGATAAGATCCTATGGCTTGTTAAAAATTTATGGGCACATGTTTATGTGTCTATCATGGTGACAGTTCATTATGATATATCCAGTTATATACGTGTGGGCGTGTGTAATTATAGTTGCATATATATTCTTATTTATATATATTCACGTGTTTCTATTTATATACCAAACAAAACCAAATCAAACTGAGCCTTATGTCCCAATCAATTGGGTTCAGCCATATGAATTCTTTTTTTTTCATTGAGGTCAAGGGCTACTTGTTCACTTAGACTCAGTAGACTCATATATTTGTGCACTACAGCATCGAGTGTCTGTTTATGTCTTCCTCTCCCTGTAGCATTACTACCCAAAACTATCCTATCAATTCTCTTTACTACTGCATCTACAGGTTTACGGTAAATATGTCCAAACCACCTTAGTCTATTTTCAACTTCTCCTCTATAGGTACGACACCTACCATCTCACGAATTGTTTCATTTCTAATCCTATCTCTTCCAGTCTCGCCACACATCCATATCACCATTCTCATTTCAGCTACACTCATCTTGCTCACTTGTATTTTTGTATTTTTACCTTAATTTCTTGTCGTCAACATATGTTTCTGGTAAGTAATTGTTGGTTTATTGTTCTGGCTTGATTTGATATGTATTACTATACATAAAACTGCTTATTTGCTCGGTGCAACTCTGTGAGCTGGATATTATGCCTATTTCCTAATCCTAATTAGACATTTGTTGACCTACCATCAATTCATATTAGAAGCTCTGCATGTAAGAGCGCACTAAAATGATTACAAGCAACAATATGTTGGCATAATCTTTGTGTTCCATGTACCATTAAAGAAGTTGGATCAACTTACGTTTGGAAAATGTGTTCTTTTGTGTCCACATATGGCTACATATCATATGAGGTAAAATAATTGCACTGCCACCATGATGGTGATTACAGCCAAATGCAAACATGACCAGTTTCGCTGCGCAGCCAGATCTGTGAAAGAGAACCCAGTTAGTGACCTAGCTGGCCCGCAGCGTTGGGGCACTCAAACACTCAAGTCAGCCTCTATCATAAGAAGATAAATATGGCCAGTCTATCGAGTAATTGTAGGTTGCTTACTGTATTCCTTCCGGGTGTAGTTGTATCTAATGTATGGGGAAGTTATTCTAGAAGCTTTCAAGGACTTGCTTTGGAATATTCTCACATACAATGAGTGGAAGAGTCATTTTCGCCATCCTCCATATATATTCGGCCCAAATTGAATATGTTGTTCACATGGTAGACTCGGCCTACTGTGCTTGGCCAACGTGTTGGCCTTGGCCCAAATCTATCTAGTCCACAACATGATAAATGTTGTGGGTCCTAGGTTGCTGGTCATATTCCTTGACACATACCTATATTCAGTTCTCTTTCTGCTTGTAGTATGAAATACTGCCTTACATTGATGTTTCCTATGTCCTTTGTTTGCAGCTTTGCATATTCCCATCGAAATGTTTTTGGAAGAAACCAAAAACTTAATGTTTCATTAGAGAGAGGGCAAATCGACTCTATATTTCGAATAAACTACACAGATCCATGGATTGAAGGAGATGATAAGAGGACATCAAGGTCAATCATGATTCAGGTAATTTGAGGCTATCTTTTATATCTACCAGTTTTCTTAATGGTGAGAAGCTGATCAACATTGGGACTACTGTTGGATTAGAATTCAAGAACCCCCGGCACACTTGTTCATGGAAACCAACCAGACGACAGTAATCTGACTATAGGCCGGGTCACAGCTGGCATTGAATTCAGCCGACCATTCAGGCCAAAGTGGAGTGGAACAGCTGGACTCATTTTCCAGGTACTTCATTAAATTTGTGCTTTCTTATCCTTGCTTTTTTATGCTACTGTATTCTCTTTTGGTTCATAGTTGAAACAGTGTGGAATTATTGCATCATGGTGGAGTGATAGCCTTGTTGATAACTTGGTATCTACGACCTTGGGATGAGTGAAGTGTTGACTCCTCTAATTTCTCAACATTACCTTGTGGTCCATTGTTCACATGATCGGGTAATGTCCTTTGCAGAGAATTTTTGGGACACTTCTCAAACCAAACTTCAACAGCTCTAGCATTGGATGGGTTGTAATTTTATGTTTTCTTTAATTAGCGGAGTTATCACTCACTTTAGTTTCAAACTCCACACCCACATACATTGCTGAGGGTGGGTAAAATGATTTCTAACGGTGAAAGAAAATGTCCTTTGCAGAGAATTTTTGGGACACTTCTCAAACCAAACTTCAACAGCTCTAGCATTGGATGGGTTGTAATTTTATGTTTTCTTTAGTTAGCGGAGTTATCACTCACTTTAGTTTCAAACTCCACACCCACGTACATTGCTGAGGGTGGGTAAAATGATTTCTAACGGTGAAAGAAAATTTCATTAATCATAAGATCAAAAGATGACATTAATATATAGGAGAATAAATGCATTGAGAGAGCCTCAAAGAGTATCATGACTCTTCTACTACTGCTACTCGCAAAAACAAAACCTACGTTCAGGCCACTCTTTTTTTTTTTTTTTTTGTAATAGACAACAAAACAAAACAATTGTTGACAACATGCAATAGCCGTACAAAAATAAAAGACAGAAGTTCCCATGCCCTCTAAAGCTTTGTGCGCTGTCACTGAATCCAATTGCTGATGAACCCTTGCAACTGCCTTCGTCTTCCGACGACCTTACCAGAAAAACCGCACCACATGCTCTGTTGCTGCGCCCATAACGACAACATACATCCCACCACATATCGCCTAATTGCCTACTCATCGCTGCTCAAAGTAGCCTGAAACCTACCTCCCATGGATCAAAATGAGCCTAAACATGCCTCCCCATGCCGCCCAAACCCAACTAACCGTTGCCGCCCTAAATGCGGCCAAATCCACCCAATCGTTGCCGCCCAAATCTCATCTCCCCCGGCCCAAAACCAGCCAAATCCCGCCTCCCATCGCCACCCGAAACCCACCTCGTCGCCTCCCAATCGCTGCCAAAACCCGTGACCCAAACCCACCTCGTCGCTTCCCTAGTCGCCACCCAAACCTACGGCCCAAGGCCTAATCTCACCTCCCTAGCGCCGCCCAACACCCACCTAAACAAACCCGCCCTAGTTGCCTCCCCATCGCCGCCGTAAATCCATCACCGATGGCTGAAATAAGGCCTAAAACTTCCTCACACATCCCAAATCGCACCACTCTTGCCATTATTGCCACCACCCTAATCTACGCCACCCTATTTACACCTCACGCAGCGCTAATCGTTGGATAAAAAATGCTCAAACAGGAAACATCCAAGGCGAATGGAGAGAGAGAGTAATTACATGATTTAATTCATATATATAATATATCAGAGCATATCCTATGAGGGCTCCCTTATGTAGGCTGCGGTGCGGGATTTTCTGTTCGGGATCAAATTTCGACGATCCGAACCGTTAGATGTGTTTAAAACGTATTTTTAAGGTCCAACGTGAGGATTCGTAAAAAAAAATAAAAATAAAAAAAATACCTGAAAGGGCTTGATCCGAGCCGTTTTCGATAAAATGTGCCGGATCAAGCCCTTTCGGGTATTTTTTTTTTTGATGAATCCTCGCGTTGGACCTTAAAAATACGTTTTGAGCATATCTAACGGTTAGGATCATCAAAATTCAATCCCAACCAAAATATCCCGCACTATAGAGTTTAAGGGAGCCCTTATTGGATATTTGTTGTATATCAGAAGAAAAGCACAACGCTAACTGCAAAGTTAAACATGATTTTCAATTTTGTCGCTCCATCAAAGCCATCTTTTAATTAGATATATACAGTCCCCTTCTAATAAGGGATCCCTTTGCTACAGTAAGGGACTCCCACTTTCCGGCCGTTTCCCAATTGAATTTTGATGATCCGAACCGTTCAATGTGTTTAGAACGTGTTTTCCAGATGTCCTCGTGACAAATCATCCCAAAAAAAAAAAAGACCAGGAAGGGCTTCATCCGAGCGGTTGGTTATAAAACCTGTATATATATAGTTTTATGAAAAACTGCTCGGATGAAGCCCTTCCCGGTCCTTTTTTTTTTTTTTTATCATTTCTCACGTGGACCCTTAGGCCCTGTTTGTTATGGGGGATTTGAGGATGGGATATGGGATGTTAAGAGGTGGGGGCCAATTTCCATTGTTTGTTGTTGCTAAAATTGGATGGGATTTCATATCCCCAGTCAAGTTCTATCCTATGCCGTACGGTAGATGAAATCCCATGGGGGGGTTGGGATTTGGAATCCCATCCATCAGGTAATGAGCTCAAATTACTCTCTTGCCCATGGGCTATGTAAACAAATTTTCACGGTGAAACCAAACCAGTACCCCTGTTGAAGTTTTGGCTGACAAACATATGCATTGTCAAGTTGTTTTCATCCTTCTGTAACTTTTAAAACTTCACCAGAGATAATGGAAATATTATTATTTTTACTTCTTATTTTTAATTTGTGTTAAGGACAAATTAGGAATTGTTTGATTTGTATGAGGACAAAATGGGGAAAACATGCCATAATTATTGTTTCCCAATGGCTATATCCCGTTGAACACAAACACCGGATATGAATTTTTCCCATCCATTTATATCCTGAGCAATATCCCAAGGATTTCATATCCCACCCATATCCCATGGGATTTTATATCCCATCTATTTATATCCGCTCAAATAAACGAGGCCTTAAAAACGGTTCGGAGTCCCTCACTGTAGCAAAGTAAGGGATCCCTTATTAGAAGTTTGGTAGAGAGAGAGAGAGATGGCATTGATGGAGCGACAAAATTGAAAATCATGTTTAACTTTTCGGTTAGCATTGTTTTTTTTGTCTTCTTTGAGTTGAGATTGTTAGAACTGATGTTTAATGCGTTATTTCCTTCTAACAAAAAGAAATTGTTGGAACTTAGAACTGATAATGAGGAGCAAAGTGAAATTTTGGTAGAAACAGGAAGTTAACATATGTAATTTGTGCTTCTTGATTTATGATTATCATAGCTATATTATCATTAATTTGTTTGTTTCCAGCATGCTGGTGCTCGTGATGACAAAGGGAATCCCATTATTAAGGACTTCTATAGCAGCCCGCTCACTGCAAGGTATGCATCTTTTATACAGCAAAACCTTTAAGTACTTGACTACCAAGAGTTCTCAGATCGACGCATTTGCTGCAGTGGTAATACGTATGATGATACCTTACTCGCTAAATTTGAGTGTGTCTACACCGGTTCTGGTGACCCTGGGTCTTCAATGGTTAGTTGCCCATAATCTACTGATAAGCATTTTGCCAACTGCCACTATGGTCCATCATCATTGTCATTTTTGCAGTTCGTATTCAACATGGAGCAAGGACTTCCTATATTGCCGGAATGGCTGTTTTTCAACAGAGTTAATGCTCGTGCGAGGAAGGGTTTAGAAGTAGGCCCTGCTCGCTTTCTTTTGAGGTATGCTTATTTACCTGTAACTGTTCTGTTCTAACTTCGTCTTACTTGTTGGAGCATCTTAACCGAAACCGTGATGGGGATAGCAAGGATGCTATGAGAGTAGGTTGTAACATTTTACCTGTCAACTCCCTCAATTTAGTTGTTCTCGAAGGGAATATGCTGCATTTTGCTACTGTCAATTTTTCTTCTACTGACTTCAGTTTCTACTGGTACTTTAGTTTATCTGGCGGGCATGTAGTTGGCAATTTCTCCCCCCACGAGGCATTTGCAATTGGCGGGACAAACAGTGTGAGAGGTTACGAAGAAGGTGCAGTTGGGTCTGGGCGGTCTTATGCAGTTGGCTCTGGAGAAATCGCTTTCCCACTGGTATGTGATAAAAGTTGCATCTCATTTTTAGTTGCGTTGTTACTTGAAATTCTTCCAATGTTTGTACATGAACAACTGATGCTACTAGTCTAGCTGAAACTGTTTTTGGATGGATTATTTTATTTCTAGTTTTTCCCTTTTATTGTGGCTAACATGTCTAATTATGTTCGCTGGCTTCACAAGAAACACTGCCTAAATGTTGGTTGAAGCTGATTAGTAAACTTGGTGGAAATCCATGGATTATAAATTGAATGCACTTGGGGAAAGATTGCTCCATTTTTGTGGCCTGGCCATCAAGGAAATGGGGCAAGCTTTCAGCTTGCTGTATACAAGTTGGCATTTGCTGCAGCCATCTACCAGGTGCGGCTTGAAAGAAATGCTACTATGGTAGTATTTTTAAAAATGTGCAAAGGTCTGTGGAGCCTGTTCTGGGCCCCGATTGCCTCAGATCTAAGGGCTTGCTTCAGTACTTGCAGGAAGGTTAACGATAAAGCAATCTAGTATCACAGACATCTATGCAGAACTTTTACCATTGTTCAAAGGGTATACATTGGACAACATTTCCAAAGTAGTGTAACTTGAGCTGTAATAATATTTGCTACGATTAGTCCAAAAAATGTAATCTATGAAAGTACCGACACACCTTACTAGTCGTTGTATCCATGTCGTACACACCGGGGACCTATGACATGCTGTGAAGCGAAGTCCCACATGGCCTGGTTACCAAAGTAATATGAAATACATAAGCGTGAGGCCGCCCTCACTTCATGAGTTAGCTTTTGGGGTTGAGTTCTACCCAAGACTGTGTAACATGGTATCAGAGCTAGGTACCAGAGATGGGTAGGGTGTGTGTCCCTGGCCTGCATGCGGCGTTGCCGAGTGAGCACGCTGCGCGTGAGGTAGGTGAAGCGAAGTACCACATCGCCTGGTTACCAAGTTAATATGAAATATATAAGCGTGAGGGCATGCTCACTACTTTTGGGGTTGAGTTCTACCCAAGACCGTTTAACACATGCCACATTGAGAATTTCTTATGCTTGAACTAGTAGTTTTTTTTAATACAGTGCTATAAGCCTGTAAATACCTTCAGATTCTAGAAACCAGATTCTGTGTACCAATTGGAATAGTGCTCCTTGTATTTTGTCTCTTTAGCAGCTGATGTGTTTGTTTGGTGTTAAGTGTTCTTTATATTACCTAGGTTGCTTAGGTTCTGTTGTGTTTTTTTCCTTTGCAGTAGTAGGTGGTTTATGGTAAAAAACATACTATTGAGAATAGGCTATAATATGCTTTATGGTAAGCTATGAACTACATCATGCATCAACCTACTATTGAGGCAGATAGGTGGTTCATGCATGATCTTACAAGTGAATGCTATTTAGGTTTTTACCACATATGGATAGGTTCTGCTGCGGAACTTATTGAACTTTTCATGGAGAACGTGAAATGATTCTGGAACTTTGTGGTGCAACCAAAATATTCCATTAGATAATTAGATAGAAAAACTCCCAAAATGGGATACAAAGAGCAAAGCTCTAGATAATTCTATTCTTAAAATGATAAAAGCTATCAAATGAAAGACTCACTCCTGTTTATAGACTCAAGACCCTACTAACCCTAAAGACACTAAAATGACAATAGTAGTATAATATCCTTAAATTGTACTGTATCAAGACTCCCCCTCTAAAGAAAACAACTTGTCCTCAAGTTAGACAACAAGACACAAAAACAACTAAATTAAGAAAGTATGCAGATTTGGATTAGGCTTGTAGCTGCAATTTATTGATCACATCACCCTCTTCCAATAACCCATCTGCAATATGAGCTTCTGTTTGTGGACATCCACCTCATCCATACTCGTATGTACATAGAACACCCACTTGGCATGTCTCTTGTGTAGAAAGAAATCATCAAAATGGGCAATGAGACTTGTTACCCACGCAAACCAAGAATCATGTAACATGAACTGCGAAAACTCTAACTTTGCTTCATACCCGAGGCTTTCTTGACTAAAAACCATACCCAAAGGATCTTCAAGCCGTCCCAAATAGTCTTCACCCACTTTTAGCCACTTTGGAGCTTGTTCGGGCACCACAACATCACAAACTAGAACATCTACCAATTAGGGCAACACGGAAGGCAACATTTCAAAGGATTCCTTGACCTTTGGTTCAGCCACTTCATCACATAATGGAGCTTCCAAATCGCTCCCATACTCATAAATTTGAGTGTCTTCGACCAAGGGCAACTCAAACATGAAGTTTTGAGAGCAATCCACAACTCCGTTGTCATGGTCATCAATCCTTAGGTCATAGCTCTCCTCTAAGAATTGCTCATCTTCCCAAAGCATACAAGACCATAAATCGAAAGACTAGACATTTCTTGTTCTTCATTAGCACCCTCAATATCCTCAAGTCCTCCTTCCACAACAGTATCAATATCATCACTCGGATACTGATCGTACACGGGAATGTCTTCAAAGTCACATCCAAAGTCTTTCTTTTGGAGACTAACCAAAGATGGAAAAATCTTGAAAGTGATCCCCAAACTCTTCACTTGGAAACTCAGTCAAAGATTGGAACGATCATACTCATAGTCACCATTGCAACATGGTTCTCTCACCTCCTTAACAAAGAGGGCATTAAAAGCATGCTCACTAGCCTTTTCACCAACTTCCAACTCGAGAAATGGTTCTCCATACTTGAAGCATTCGAATATTCCACTTGGTGATGGGTTTCTAGCTGTCAAGATCGATTAAAGGTTAATTTTCAGTTGGAACAGCCCCCAAGGACTTCCTCTTACCAAAACTAGTCGAAGAATCGCATTGGAATTATGATGGAAAGGGAAGAATTCCTCCTTGAGCTTCTTCATCTTATCCCAATCTTTAATAATTTCTTTGCCCCGCCTTTGTCGGCTAACTTTGAGTTGTGTCCACTACCAATTTCACCTTCTTTTCTTTGGTAACATGATAATACTTGAAAATACTCTCAATGGAGTTTAACCAATAAACGAATTCTTGTGGACTTCCACAAAACTTGGGAAGTTCATTATCACCAACTTTGCTCTACGCCAATGCGGGGCTAACAAAGGATCTCAAATTGAATTCGAGTATTCTTAACACAATCACTACCTTTTGGTTGGAGGTTGCAAGTAACGCACTTCCTCAATCAAAGTAGCAAATTGTTTACTCAACTCTTCTACCTCATGGTTTCGGTTGCCAAAAGCATGTTCTTTGCCATCATTCACCATGAATGCTCTACCCCCACCTCCTCTTCTACCTCTACCTCCTCTATCAGCCATTACAACAACCAAAATCAACTCCAACAACCAATTCAACCTCAATCAAGCACAACCCAATCAATTGGGACCCCAAACTTCAACAACTCACCAAGAATCACCAATAACGACTCCAAATACTGACCAAATCGAAACAAATTGCAACAAGCTTCGACAAATTAGACAAACCCAGTTGAAATCTGACCTGAAAATCGATTAATAGAGGCTGAAAATCCACTGGGTCAGCTCAAAATTCTCTGTTTGACCTGAATCGCACCCTAATCAAATGATTCGAGCAAGGAACAGCGAGATTCGAGCTCTAGATTGCTGATTCGAGAGCTCTGAATCTGATTTGAGTGCCAATATAAGGTTTCAAAGGTCTGAAACACGATTTCGAGTACTGGTCAACTACTAAAATAGGTATTCGAAGGCCTGAAGTGCAATTTCGAGCACCGAAATGGACCTTAATCACCAGTTCGAAGCTTGAAACAAGCAGATCAGTTGTCGAAACAGTGATTCGAGGATGGTAAAGTGGGATTTGACTGCTGTAATCATGATTCAAGTTCTGGGTAGAGCTTGAAATGGTTCGAAATGGTCCATAATGGTCCGAAATGGTGTGAACTAGGTGCGAAATGGGTTTTGATCGACCAAAACAGAAAAATCAGCTCCGAAAAAGGTCAATCTATGGGTTTTGAGGGTCGAAATTGAGGTTTGTGGTCTTGAATTGAGTAGATTTGGAGAAAACAAGTGATTTGGGGGCTCCGGCGAGATTTTCCGGCACCGTTTTAGGTTTCTGGCAAAGTTTCCAGCAAGATGAAGGGTCAGGATCTGAGCTAGGAGCTCTGATACCAAATGGTGCAACCAAAATATTCCATTAGAAAATTAGAGAGAAACTCCCAAAATGGGATACAAAGAGTAAAAGCTACCAAATGAAAGACTCTCACTCCTATTTTTGTACACTGAAGACTCTTCTAACCCTAAAGACACTAAAATGACAATAGTACCCTTAAATTGTACTGCATCACTCTGGGGTTTATAAGGAGTGTTCAGTTCATATATTTCAGTGTAACTAAAATTGGGAAAGATACCCCTGGTCGTGATGGGATCATAGGAATATGTGGGAAACATATTTACAAAGACGAGTTGTTTTAGTTTGATGTGATTATGACTGGAAATATTAAAAAAGGGGGTAAAATATAAGGTAGAAAGTGCTTGAAGGGCAGAAAATAGAAAGGATCGATAATTTTCTACAAAATAGAGAATGATATGGGCCCTGACACTTGGAGAGAGTCATACCTCGTGCCGGCGCGGCCAAAACAAACCAAGCCTTCCAATTCAGTTAATATAATATTAGGACTAGAAGATTCAAATAAGATTACCATTATGAAGATATAAAATTAGCAAAATAAAGTACCAAGTGTGCATGACATGGATTCGGTAGTAACAAAAGTTCCATCGTACTTGATGATGCACCATCTTATCAAAGTATATTCATCTGTCTCCTTTAATGATTAATATTTCGGCTCACATGTAGAGTTGGAATGGTTTGTTATTTGGATTTTCTTGACGTGGTTGTGCGCAAGGATGCACTTTTTGTTAGGGTTATGTTACCTCTCTCCTCTTGCTCTCTTTTTTCTTGATTATGTCACAACGCTCTTATCATAAATTTGCAGTTGGGACCTGTGGAAGGGGCTGTTTTTGCTGATTATGGAACTGATCTTGGATCGGGTCCAACTGTGCCTGGTATGTCATTTGGCTTTTAATAATTCTTGTCAACTTGCGTCGCTCTTTTTTCTGCTGTTGTTATCTCGTGAAAATGTGGACATCCGATTTTCAAGGTGAAAATACTTGCCGTATTTAAAGTGAGTTGTACCCTTGTGTTCAAATGCATCTTTTGTTCTTAGTTCCACTTGGTTCGCACTTGACTGGAAATTTGCCCAATTTCATGTGCATTGAGGGACTAACCATCCGTGCCATGGTATCTAGATCGGTTTCCTACCAGAAATATTTATGTTCCTTAGAGTGAACTAACCATAATGAGAATAGTGGTTAAGATCGTGTTTTGTTTGCTGGGACTGAATGACCAAGTTTAAGGTGTTACCAGTAAAAAAGTATAAGGTGTTAAGTGTGAGTTTAACAAAATATAGACCATATAAGAATAACACATACCAAATCCCTGAATCGGCTAGCAAAGTATATACGTAATACGTAAACATATATGTTGCGTTACTTTTTAGTGGTTACTTTGGTCTTTTCATTTTCTTACTCAAACTTTGGTAGATGGGGGGATGGCTTTTTGAAAGATGGAAGAACCTCCGACTAATCTTTAGGTGGCTAGCCGTCGTCTATAGGAGCCTTGGCGCGGCTACACCCCTCTTCTGCCCAGCTGGCACTATTTTTAGAACATTGTTGCATGATAGTATTTGAAATCTAGAATACAGGCACGACACGGGTATAAACATCCACCCAATTTCATAGAATGGGAATTAATCATTGTCAATCACGATTCGCATAGTAAACCTAAATTCTATGCAAAAAAAAACAAAACAAAAAAAACAACAACAATGTTACTTGGCTGGAAGCTTCATCTATACCTAGAGGATGGTTTAGTGGCTCATGGTGTCATAACCGTTGAATCTTCAATGGCGGAAGCCATGGATTTCTTCAAAGCTGCTTGTGTCTCTCTCATCTGGTCCTTCGGGATGTTCAAAACCTTAAAATCATTGTAGGGCTTTCTTTTCATGGTTCTACCCCCAACGAATCTTTCAAAACTAAATTTCCATCTACAACATCGATCGTCCGGACAAGCGTAATTACCGTCTGGATGGGACTTACCGGGAGCAGAGGAGTTATTTGGACTTCGATTGCGGAACGTTCCGCTGGAATTTGCTGTCATCTCCAATTTTTTTTTTTTTTTTTTGAATCATCTGCAAAGCATCCCATCTTTGCAGCAACCATCTTCGTAAATCTCGATTCACGTCCAACGGGTATTGAAGCCTGCAAATATGAGAAACAATGTAACTTAGGGTGCTTAAATGGGTCAAGCATTTATCACTAGCCCATTGAGTGGATGGACCATTATGTGAATGCACAATTGAATAGGCTAACAAAGTCACTACTTTATCTGTTGGATTGCATATGAAGCATCATGTTTGAATGTCTCTTCCTAGATAAGTTGCTGTCGTATCTTAGGAAAGGTGTCGGCTCATCTTAGGTCAAACTGGGTTTGGATCATGGGTTCATGAAGGTATATATGGCGGGAGTGGGATGTGTAAAAATTATAAGAAGATAATTCTCATCTTTAGTTCCCTGATCTTATTCCATTATCTGTTATAAGTCCGACTGTGAACCATGATTCAAACACAGCGTTAGGCTGCTGAAACTGTAAATGCAGTATGAGAAGCTTAACTTGCATTTTACTGCTCAGGTGATCCTGCTGGAGCCAGGCTAAAGCCTGGAAGTGGATATGGGTATGGATTTGGAATGCGGGTGGACTCTCCTTTGGGGCCTCTACGACTTGAATATGCCTTCAATGACAAGAAAGCTGGGAGGTTTCACTTCGGAGTTGGTCACCGAAATTAGGATAGATTTTTACATCCACTTGTAGGTGATAATTATGTAATTCTTACATTAGCAATTTTTGTTGTTTTAGGTGTTTTGAGTTGCATTTTGTTGTCGATATTCGTATGCATGTGTTGGGTAAGTTGTTTTGACCATTTTTTTTCGTTTCTTTTTTTTAGGTAATTAAATATTCATCCACTTTTTGGACACCAAATAGATTTTCATCCCCCTTCCTTTGCGAGGTTATGTTTTCATCCTCTTTTAATGTATTTTACCATTATTATCCTTTCTTGATTATATATATATATAACTAAAAAAATAAGGACTTCCAAAAATAGTTACTTTTCGAAATTAATGTCAGTTACTTCTTTTTAGGAATTGTCAATATTTTGTTTGATCCTCTTGCCTAAAATTAAGGAATTTTTGAAATGGTGAATGATTCTCTTTCTTAAAATCAAGGAATATTCAAAATGGTGGAGATTCAAAATTAGGGATGATATTATTTCTAAATTTTAGTAAAAAAATTAAATAATCACATCACAGTTTTTATGGTAAAAAAAATAAAATCGTTTGTAAACATGGTAATAATTGTTAAAAGGTCTTGCTAACGTGTGCCCAAATAAGCACACAAACAAACACAAAAAAACACGCTCTAATACACCTTTTACACTTTTCACACGTCTCAATACACTTTTTTAACCTTAACATGTGCCTATTAGGCACACATTACAAGTTATTAAAAACTTGAATCATGATAAAACATATCAACCACATAATAGACATTTCATGGTAAAAAAAAAAGGATAAAAAATCATGGTAAAAATATCAAAACAAATCCTAGTTTTATGCTAAAAAAATCACTTAATAACTTGTAAACATGGTAATAATTATAGTATTAAATTAATATCTTGAATTATGGTAAAAAAATGTCAAAAATCATGGTAAACAAGGAAGCCTCACTTAATGTTCGTGGTTGAAATTCTAGGAGTATGTACGCTCTTCTTGTAGATACTGCTTATCTATGGAGGCTCGCACAGCGGCTCTCATATAGAAGATATGCTAGAAAAAAAAATAAAAAATCATCACATAAGGTTCTGATAAAAAAACAAAAAGCAAACATGGTAAAAAACAAAAGAAACATGGTAAAAAAATAAAAGAACATGATTGCTGGGGTATATTTAAGGATCATGATAAAACTTTTATTTCACTTCCCTTCATGAATTTGGCCCGCGCATGCGGCTCCTTAAGAAAAACATATGAAAAATTGGTGAGATAGAACTAATTTGGAGTTTGCATGATTGCTGGGGTATATTTAAGGTCCACACAATAGAGGTATGTGAGTAGTCGAAACACATCGAGAGTATTCGAAACCTTCAAACCTTGGTGAGATCGAACCAATTTGGAGTTTGCATAAATAAAAACAAAAGAAAAAAAAAACATAATTATTTTCTTATCATTTACAACCCTCATGCGTCAACAGCTTTAAAAATCACTAAAACCAACCCCTTCAATACTCTCGATGTGTTTCGACTACTCACATACCTCTGCAGTGTGGACCTCGGAGTTGTATGTGTAGGCTAGGGTTTTGTGTGTGGAAGATGAGTGAAAAGGGTTGCTTGTAGGTGGATTGGAGAGAGAGAGCATATCAAAAACCTAAGGAGAGAGTCCTATTTATAGATTTTTAGACCGTCAGGGGCAGGCGTCGTAATTTTCTTTCCAAAAGGCTTAATGCTTGAGCAAGCCTTAAGACTAGGGTTCAGTGCAACAAATAACGTGGCGGAATATGAAGCCTTGCTTGCTGGACTGAGTGGTTGGACCTCAAAGTGAGTAAGTTAAAGGGTGTTTTGTGATTCACAACTTGTAGTGAACCAACTTTCAGGAGAGTATGAAGCAAAAAACGAGAAGATGGTAGCCTTCTCAGAAGCCGCCAAGGATTTGCTTGATCAATTTGAGATGGTCCACATCCAGCAGATCAACTCGGGACAAAATGCTCATCAGACTCCCTTGCTTGCTTAGGCTCGGCCGTTGATACAGAATTCTACCGAACAGTTTTTGTGGATTATTTGAGCGTAGCATTGACCAAGCTGTTGAAGTTGTGATGGATATTGAGTTGGGGCCAAATTGGATGGATCCCATAATAGCATACCTACGAGATGGGACACTGCCAGATGATAAACAAGAAGCCCATAACATTAAGACCAAGGCAGTACAATTTTGGCTTTCCCTGAAAGGTAAGCTTTACAGGAAGTCTTTCGTTGGACCATATTTGTTGTGCATACATCCTGCTTTAGTGCAAAAATTCTTGCATGAGATTCATGCTGGAACTTATGGAGGCCATCCAGGAGCAAGGCCCATTGCTCACCGAGCAATATTACAAGGATATTGGTGGCCGTACATGCAAGAGAATGCCAAGTTGTTTGTAAAGACTTATGAGAAGTGTCAGAGGTATTCGCCTTTGATCCAAGCACCTGCAAAAGACCTCTTACCCTTAACCAGTCCATGGCCATTTGCACAATGAGTTTGGACATCGTGGGACCTCTCCCCATGGCAACGGGGAAACAAAAATTCCTTTTGATTGGCACAAACTATTTTACGAAATGGATAGAGGGTGAGACATTGGCCAAAATAACAGAAGCTATGGTGGAAAAGTTTGTCTAGAACAAAATCATAACCAGGTTTGGAGTCCATACTCCATCATCTCGGATAATGGTCCCCAATTTGGAAAAAAGTTTAAGGCTTTTTATTCCCAGTACGACATCAAAAACTATTATTCAACCTTGGCTTACCCACAGAGCAATGGGCAAGCATAAGCTTCTAATAAGACTATCCTCAAGAGTCTTAAGAAGAGGTTGGAGAGCAAAAAAGGCAAATGGCCTGACGAGCTACCCACTGTCCTTTGGGCACACAGGACCACTCCAAGACGATCAACTGGAGAGACACCATATTCCCTAGCATATGGGACTGAAGCTGTGATACCTCTTGAGGTCGGCCTGCCGACCAATCACACCGCTTTGGTTGAGTCAGGAGGCACTATGAAGCCCTAGCCGAGCAACTTGATCTTGCAGAAGAAAAACGAGAAAAAGCACTGATAACATTGGCGGCATATTAAGAGCAGCTATGAAGAAGCTACAATAAAAAGGTGCAGCCGAGAGAGTCTAAGGTGGTAGACCTAGTTTTGAGGAAGGTTCTGGCCAACACCAAGGTCTCCTCAGATGGCAAGCTCAGGCCGAACTGGGAAGGCTCATACAAATCACTGGGATTGCAGGTAAGCCTCATCATTCGGCCCATCGGCCCGCAGCCCGCAAGGCCCGCTGGGCTTTTACCCGGCCTGAGCCCGCCAAATGGGCGGGCTAGCCCAGCCCGATTTTTCTATGGGCAGGGCTTGGGCCTAAATATTTTCTTGCTAACCCGCCCGCCCGCCCACCCACCTGCCAGCCCGTCAGCCCGCCTGTCGGCCCAGCCCGAGATAGCTACCCGCCCAATAGCCCGGATATGTTGATGCACCAAAAATTACGCATATTTGGTAGTTGGTACTTCATACACTGGATTATTTTCCAAATCACATGTAAAAAGTTCTCTTCCAATTCCCAACTACCAAGACTACGGTACGGTGCTCTGCTGAGCCTTGCAATTTCCAAGGGTAGATTAAAATATTCAATGCTTTGGTAGTCAAAAAGGATTGATACCCTTGATGAATTCAATGGCTGTCAATGCCATTGCTTAGATCTTGAATGCCTAGAGAATCTAGTCAATCTACATGTATTTTATGGTGCTCCCATTTTACTCAATTACAATCTGATTCTTTTTCTCAAATAGTTGTTGAAATGTGGCAGTCTGGCAGACTTCAATGAAGCAATTGCATGTATTTAATTGGTACTTAACATTATAGAGGGAGTTTGTGTGATTGTGTTCAATGCCTAAGCCTTCATATCTGCTTTTTAACTCTCTGAATACTACTGTAAAAACGTGGGTTTCCATACATGTTTTACCAACTGCAAGAAATAAGTAGATAACAATAACTAAAAAAAAAACAATAACTCAAAAAAAATCAGTAGGAAATAATATAATTTGGGCCCAAACAACATATCCAAAAAAAATATTAATTTTTGGACCAAAAAAAAAACCAAAGGAAATAAAGATTTTAGCTCGCTTGAATGGCCAAGCCCAACCCGCCCGCCCGACTAGGGTAAGCCCGTGGGCTGGGCTTGGGCTTTACCTTTTGAGAGATAGCCCGACTCGTTAAAAAATAAAAGCCCGACAAGCCCGACCCATGGGCGGGCTTGGGCTTGAAGTTCGCGGGCTGGGTTGGCTCGACCCGATCCGATGATGAGGCTTAATTGCAGGTATTGGAGCCTATCGTCTAGCCGACCTAGATGGAGATCCAGTCTCACGACCGTGGAACGTGCAGAATCTCAGGAAGTTCTATTAGTAACAAGGTTTTTTCATGGATGTGATTACGAATATAGTCACACTTTTTGTTTATAGTTGGGATAACGAGTACAATCCCAACATATTTTTATGCAAATTCGAAATTTTCTTTCTATTTCAAGTACTTGTTTACTTTGGATTCAGTTATGAATAAAACTTTCTTTTATTATCCAAAATTGTGCTTGGTAGTAAATACGAACAAAAGTATTTTGGATTCCTATTGGGGAGCAGGGTGTGAGTATACCCTAGCATATAATCCAATATGAGGAAATTGGGGAAAAGGTGATCATATATGAATATGAGGGATTCAGATTTTCCTAAGTACAATTATACCTAGACTTGCAACGATTATTGCATACACAAGTACGAAGCAACTTGGGATATGCTAAATGCATAAAGATGCTAAGTATGAAGAAACTTAGGATGATTTGCACTGATAATTGCAACAATTGATTTACTGAGAACGAAAAATCTTAGTCAAGCCCAATTATTCTAAGTATGAATTTTTTTTTAGAAAATAAGCATAAAACACGTACGTAGTGCAGTATGAACAATTAAACAAAGTCAAGTATGTTAGCAAAACACAAATCCTAAGGCCACATACGGCCGAGCATGCCACACAGGGCTGAGAAAAATAAAATAAAACAAGAACAGAACAAACGGACAACAGGCATTAAGCCTCTTCACTGTGCTCGTGAGCAACAGTGGCATGGGTGGAATCCTCACCAATGGTGGCATCGGCTATGATCTCAGCAGACTCGCCATTGCATCCTTCTCGTATAGGGTCAACTGTGCCTTGGTCAGCCTCAACGTTGCTCATCAGCAGTTTAAGTAACTGGAGAAAGAGGTTAGGACTGAGATTGACCAGCACGAGCAGCAGCCTCGGTCTCGTTGGGAAGTTCCATGTTCATCCAATGGGGGGAATCTTTATTCACACCAAGCTTGGTCACCAGCCTCGTCCAACACTTCTTCCAGATGTGGTCTTTCACCTTTGGCATATGAGCTTTGTAACTCTCAGTTGTTTTTAGCACTTTGTTATCACGAGCAAGTGCTGCCTCAGACGGGCATCTTCCAGCTGCTGACACAGATCCAGTTCCACCTCTTCAGCCTTCTTCCTCTCAGCCTCTTGCTCTTCTTTTAATTTATCATTTTGTAGGAGAGCTTCCCTTCACAATTGAGAGTGATAGGCGTTCTCCCCGGTCAGCTTTTTCTATCCTCTTAAAGAGGTTGGCATTCTCCTTCTTGAGCTCCCTCTCATTCTCCTTTGCTCTTTCGAAGCCAACAAAGGTCTTTTGCATAACCTGAGTTCAATAACTCTGATCAGAAACCATTAACAAAAAAGAAACAGCATATAGACGACCTTTTAACTAAGTCATACCTTGATACTGGATTGGAAGGCTGTTTTCATCAGCTTGTCATTAGTTGTGCTCCTTCTCCTTCTCCACATCAGCTGGTAGTAGGACTGCCTGGGCTACAACAAAAACATTCTCTGGGATGCTGACACGGTCCTCTCTTGTAATAAGGGAGCAGTCTGAGCGGGCAAGCATGGGGGCACAGGTTTGGAGAGAAAGAGACCGACTGCTTGACCTCTTCGAGCTTGTCCCCTCTATCCTTTGTCTAGTAGGGGAAGGTGGGAGGGGAGGGGTTGAGGTTTCTTCTTTGGGCTTGTTTTCCAAATTTCGAGAAGTTAGCTCGATTTCAGTAGGAGTAGACTGTAGACACCCCAATTTTGAACCCGAGATACGCTCGTGCATCTCCGATGATGAAATGGATCAATCATAATTACCTGGAACTTGTGAGAATGACTTGAATTTGATCAAAACCAACCAAGCACCACCCAAACAATCAAAATGTGCCAAACCAACCCAAGCACTGCCAAATCAAGCCAAGCCAGCAAACTGCCATCCATAGCCTTGAGCGCTCAAGCCCATGGCTTTGAGCGCTCAAACCCCTGAGGAGCACCTTGAGCGCTCAAGCCCACGGCTTTGAGCGCTCAACTCTGGTCCAGTCAGCAACTTGCAGAGTATCTCATCATGAGATTTCCTGCATGGGAGCGTCTGTGGTTGATCTTATACGATCTCTATACGTATAATACACCCCACTAAGTCCTAAAATACGCCTAAAATGCTCCCAAATACACAAACCCACTTCTCTCTCTCTCCTTTCTTCCCTCCCACTCACTCTATAAAACCACCCACTACCCCCTGGTTTGGAAGAGAGCTCTGATACTCCTCACCTTTGGTTTCCACCAGAAAACCACTCCTCTCTCTCTCTCTCTACAAAACCATTCTTTTACCATCAAAACCACCTACAATACCATTCATCAAACCCAGAAATTCGACCCTTGATCATCGATCAACCACCTACATTGTTCAATTCGTCCAGAATACAAGCCAAAAACATCCACAATCAACCTCTCAAAGCCCAGAATCAAGCTCAAATTACAAACATCTTCCAAAAGGAAGTAAAAACATGTGATGAACTCACTGTTTTGATCCTTCTGAGGAAGGCTAGTGAGTTTAAGCAAGTTCTCTATACTTGCATTGAACTCACAAAGGCCTGAAAGTTGCTTAAAAACCTTTTTCAAATCTGCAGTTACAACAGGTTTGAGCGCTCAAGCCTCTGGCCTTGAGCGCTCAAGCCCAGTTCTGAACAGGCCTCTGTTTTGCTAACTTCTGATCTTTCTTTTGGTTTTGATCATTGTCTAAAAGTTAATTTCGTTCATGTAACACTCGAAGCAGTTTATTTCTACACCAAAACTACATGCATGAATGTAAATTAACTATTTCATAGTGATCAAACATCAAAAACTTCAAATTTCTCATATTTGACTGCAAAACAGTGGCTGTCTGTCCTTTTGAAACTTTATTTTATGTCTTTGGTGGTCCTGAGGAAGTATTGAAATCAGTTTAAAGGTCAAAAAGTGGAAAGCCATGTTATGGCTTGAGCGCTCAAGGTCAGATCTTTGAGCGCTCAAGCTGTTCTTGGTTTATTTGCAGTTTTCCAGCAATTCTGATGATGACTTATGATTTAATTCCTTGTTGGTGTCATCAGTGTAGTATTTGTGATCTGAACCCCTCTCTCTTGCAGAATTGGTTTGAGCGCTCAATCCATGAGCCTTGAGCGCTCAAACTGGTTCTAAAGCAAGTTTGTTTTAAGCATTTTCTGGTGATTTCTAAAGAGAGGTGATACTTATGTGATGTTTCTGTAGTGGTTTGAAGTCTTAAAGTATCATCAAATGTTAAAAACCAGCAAGGAAAATGTGTGGGTGGAATGAGGGTTGAGCGCTCAAGTCATCACCCTTGAGCGCTCAATCCCCATTCTGGAATCCAGATTGCAAATAGTTTGATAAGACTCATGTTCATAATTTCTTGAGTTATTGTATGATTTCTGCTGTAATTTACTTCTGTGGACATTTGTAGTTTCGTGTTCATCATCCATATATATCGCGTGCACAAGCATCCACTGTAAAATCGCATCCCTTGTATATTTTGTTATTATGTGATTCCTGTCCCCGATTCCCCATTTATGTGAATAAATCAAATTTTAAACATTTCCAAAATCCCACAAAATGTTGAGTAGA
Source organism: Vaccinium vitis-idaea (assembly GCA_963854785.1). Taxonomy (NCBI): domain Eukaryota; kingdom Viridiplantae; phylum Streptophyta; class Magnoliopsida; order Ericales; family Ericaceae; genus Vaccinium; species Vaccinium vitis-idaea. The sequence goes on from OY978216.1 coordinate 37,671,560, forward strand.
GACCGGTTCACGGACCGGGCGAGAGGGGTGCCGTAAAACCCTTCCCCTCTCGTAACCAAACCCCCGAATCCGAGAAATCTTTGGTTCCGTCAGGACTAGTAAAATCTTTTTCTATGGGCAACGAGTCATATTTTTATCGGTTTCTCGGGTTCGGACCTCAAATCCGGGTGGCGACTCTAACAATCACAATCTCTTTCGAACAATCTCGGTGGGCCGTCCACAAGCTGGCGACTCTGCTGGGGACATTGGTTAATATATATTTTATTTAATTACACTTGTGCAATTTTTGTTACACTTGTGTAATTTTATTGAAATACGTGTTAGTCAAAGCGGGTTTAACTCGAAAAATATTTTGTGGGATTTTTCAAATGTTTGAAATTTAATTTTTGCATTACATTTGCATTGTTCTTAACCCCGCTGGCGTGTTTTGGCAATCCTGCCCGGCTTGCCGGTGACAGGGAATCCCGAAATGCCCAGCAGCTCTCGACCGTGATAAATCACATTGTCACTATCGTTTTCAACGGTAGGAGACGATTTTGATTTTGAGTCCGGGGTACCCTCAGTGACCAAAACCGGCCTTTGCATATAATTAACCATAGAACCCCACGTTTAGCAATCCACCTGTGTGTTAGGTTTACGTGCTCCATTTTGTTACATGCTATGTGTTACCGCTTTTTCTCGCCATGCCATGTTGCATTCATACATTCGCATTGTATATAGTCACTGCGAGCGTCGTTTGTATAGGTTTTCTGTGTACATATCCCATTTGGTTTTAATACTTTTACAGTTAGTAGAAGGTTGCCTTGGCCCGATGATGAATCGTGCATTCCATATGCGCGTTGTTTTTGCGAGATAGCCTTTAGGACGGCCGGACGTGGGAAAATTCGGATCATCGAATTCCTAAACACTGATCTAAACAGGTTTAAGGGACCTTGGCCCGAGGAGGGTCAATCGCCCTTAGGCATCTGATCTTAGATCATTGTCGGAAGTTGTATGGACCAGAATTTCCCAAATCCGACCATCCGATATCAAGGACTTATTACTCAAAAAGAAAACTTGAGGATTGAGGCAATCTTCCAAAGCTGTCAATTTTTAGTCCAGGAGACTTAAAATCCACGGAGTTTGAGATACCTCCGGTGTTGGTCGTGCCCGAACGGCCACCGTGATTTGGACTAGCCTTAAGATCATTGATATCTGGATTACAACATCCAAATTGCTTTGTCTCGGATGATCAAGAAAAGTGATTGGCTCTGATTCCAACAAAGTTTGGAGTTTAACCTACCGAGTAATGGTCTACCCGGGGTGTTGGAAAATCTTCTGTGCAATGATCTTAAGTGAGATTCAGATCCGGTAGACTAACCCTAAGATTGTATATGTAGTCTAGGAGACTTAAAATCCACGGAGTTTGAGATACCTCCGGTGTTGGTCGTGCCCGAACGGCCACCCGTGTTTCGAACTAGCCTTAGAATCGATTGTAACTGGATGGCAACATCTCATTGCTTTGTCTCGGATGGTTAAGAAAAGTGCTACGGCGTCAACATTTAGGCTTAGGTTGAAACGCCGTACTCACCGAGTAATGACTTACCCGTGGTGTTGATACAATCTGCTGTGCAAACGATTCTAAGTGAGTTCCGAAACCGGTAGACTAATTCCTAAGGCTAGAAATAAGACTAACTCCGTGAGTTAAGTTGTGGCGAGACGATAGTGAGCATTCATAATTCATTCATTTTGTGCATAGTAGACACATCGAGTACACATCTGAGTCCGGTTTTTGCTTTATAATCAGTTCTTGAATCATTGGGCCTGCAAAGAAGAAGAAGACCTTACCTGTTTGGACTCGACCTCCTGGGCAAAGATTGTCTAGATCTTTATCACCAAAGGCCGAGACAAGTATGGCAGAAGAACAGGGACAAGACCCCCCAAATGAGTTTGAACGACTGAGGAAGGAAATGCATGATGAGAGGGTCCGAAATGATACCCGAATCGCTCAACTGATGGCGATTATGGTAAACATCCAGGGTCGACTTCCCCCACCGCAGCAGCGAGTACATGATGATGAAGCTCGGGATCAGGAGATTCCCAATGATGAACATCCGGAACAGCCTCCTCCCCCTGAAAATCCTCAGTTGGCTGAAATGCTAGCTAAGATACTTAAGCTGGAAGAATCTGTGGCTAAAAGTGAAAAGCGAGCCATTACCGGTTTTGACATGAACAAGCTCTGCATCTTCCCAGGTGCAAAGCTTCCCAAGAGATTCTAGCATGTAGACTTCGAGAAGTTTGACGGGACTGGGGACCCGAGAGGACATATTCAGGCGTATGTAAGCTCCCTCTCGTTACAAGAAGTTGATGAGCCTGCCATGGCACAAATGTTTCATGAAACTCTCACAGGGCCTGCACTCCAGTGGCTCTTATCCCTTGACATTTCGAAGAGACAAACTTGGGAAGAGATGGTGGCTGCTTTCATTAAGCAGTATGAGTATAATGTTCAGCTTAAAGTCACCACTCGAGAGCTTGAAAGCATCAAGATGAAGGAAAGGGAATCTTTCACCGATTTTGTGAAAAGATGGAGAGCGAAGGCCGCGCAAATGACTGACCGTCCCAGTGATAAGGACCAGATGCGCATCATAACCAAGAACCTTCAACCCGATTTAGCTCAGTACATGGTCATGGCCCAAGCACATAACTTTGAAACCTACTTTGAGATGGGTTTGTCGATTGAGGAGGCTCTGCAAAGCGGGATGTTGAAGAAAGGAGACTCATTCCCCAAACCAAAGCGAAACTACATCGGTAACACCTCTTCCCTGTATGCAAACCCCAGTTACACAGCCGGTACTTCATCCAACGCCATGAATCACCAATCCCATAAAGCTGAACCCATAAACGCCATCTTATCTCAACCAATCCAATCAATTCAACCGCCGCAAAATCAAAGAGGACGGCGTATCTTCACCCCTCTTCCCCTACCTTTACCTGTTGTTTTCGAACGACTCGTACAACAGGGAAAAATCAAACCACTTCAGCCAACTCCACCTCCACAAAATCCCCCGCCAACATATAACCCAAACGCCTTCTGTATATTTCATCAGACACCCGGTCATCCCACTGAAAGATGCCAGCGCCTGCGTCATGAGATTCAAGATCTCATTGACAACAAACAAATCCGAGATCCCACTGAAAAGCCCAATATCCTCACAAACCCTCTGCCAACCCACAAAAGGAATGCCGATATAGGTCAAATTACCTTTAGCTCCACTCAAAAAGACCTAAAATCCACTCCGTTTGACCCAAGCCAGTTCATCTTACCCGAAACAGACCCCAAGCCCATTGTGCCAATACCTGTTGAGCACGAGGTATGCTTTCTAGACATCCACTTGGACCCCACTGTGTGGCAAGAATGGGGTGATTTGATAATGGTTATGGAAGCTCGGGAGTATGAGCAGATGGTGGCCAACAATGTGGCAAATGAAGAAGTTTGGCCGCATAATGAACAGCTTGATGAAGGACTTCCATTTGGCGCAATGATTAACCTACTTTGGGATCCGATGTTTGATGATCCACTGGATGGATTTGCGCTTCCCAACCTATTTGAACAAGATCAACAACCTGTGGAAGAAGGACAAGGACAAAATTGGCAAGAAGAGAACGAGGCACCCGATGGTGCACAAGAAGGTGAATGGGACCCCACACCTAATGAATGGCAGCTCATGGACCCTAACGACCCTCTGGATGGATCCACACTTCCCATGTTCTTCGAAGAAGCATATTTTCCAATGCCACCACTATGGGAGGGTCGCCTTGATTTTTCCATGATGAGTGAGTACGCAATAAATCGAATGACGGAAGGGATAGAGTTCACACCTTATGACTACATAGTTGATGAAAACCTTCCGGTACCCCGAGTGCAAGTCCCGGAGGACTGCAACATCATGGTTTTAAATGGAGGTCTACCCGATGTTTGGGGACAACAAATGGAAGAAAATGTTGTAGCAAATATGTGGGCCAATCAGAATGAAGGCATAGCACCGCTGTGGGTCGGAAACAATGAGGTTTGGGCTGTTAACGAGGCTGCCATAGAAAATGGAGATGTTTGGAGTGAAGCGACTGTGGAAGGAATTACCAAGGGTTTGGAAGGAGCCAGTATTGCAAAGGGAAAGAGAAAGGCGGAAGGGGATCTTGTCGATTTCTACACGGATTACACTGATTTATGGGGGGATGACATCGACTCGGTTCTTCATCTTCTTCGGAGTGGTCGGTTTTATCAACCACCTCAGAGGTTCACCGGAAACACTTCCAACCCACCACCAAATACTACAAACCCGCTACCATTCAACCTAGCTCCACAAAACAACCCAGCTCCACAAAATAACCCAACTTCACAAAATAACCTAGCCACACCAAACAACCTTAGTGACCCAATCGCTAACCCAGCTGATTTCCAAAATCTCTTTAACCCAACAACCAACCAATCCCAAGCTACCTCTACGGCCAACAGTCGTGTTCCTCGTCCGAAGCCTCTGCCAACCAACGAAGAAAATCCCATCCAGAAACAACTTGAGAAAACTCCAGCCGCTCTTACCATTTGGGGATTGCTTATGAGCTCCAGTGAGCATCGTCAGAAGCTCGCTCAAACATTATCTTGCATGGAAATTGCGCCTGATATCACCCCTGAGGCCATGATGGCTGCCATTGTCACCAAGCCTACCATTGCCACTAAGCCGACTAAACATGTTGTAACCTTTACCGAAGCTGACCTGCCACTCGAGGGAATTGACCACAATAAGCCTTTGCATGTCACCATGAAGTGCATGGGGAAATGGATCCCGGTTGTATTAATAGACAATGGGTCAGCACTCAATGTATGCCCTCTTCGAACGGCTTTATGTTTGGGACTTAAACCAAAGGATTTCACGCCATCTAGTCTCACTGTTCGGGCTTATGATAACACTCGTCGCAATGTGCTTGGGACTGTTGAAATGGAGATTGCTGCAGAGGGGTTTAAATCAACAGTTGAGTTTCATGTGCTTGAGATCCCAGCTTCGTTCAATTTGTTGTTGGGACGTCCTTGGATGCATCGATCTGATATCATGGCAGTTCCATCCACCTTGCATCAAAAGGTTTTGCTTGGTTTGGAAGGTGGTACAGTTGCTCTCTACGGAGACACAGGCATTCGCCCTCATGCTGAAGACAATGCTCCCTTGTTAGAAATTATGCATGATGAGAATGATGTTCAGCTTGGGGGCTTTGCTTTCGATACGTCCGGTGGTGTGTTTACGCTTCGTATTGATGATGATTTTTCAATCAGCACCACGGCTCTCGAGATGATGAGAAGAATGTCTTATCTGCCAGGCACGGGCTTGGGACGAACTCACCAGGGGGTGGCTCAGTTTCCAGAATTCCCTTCTCAGCGAGGCCGTTTCGGGTTAGGATACGAACCTACACTGAAAGAGATGCAAAGGGGGAAGACCAATGGAGCAAGTAGCAGTGTAAACCGTCGGATTCGCTTTGTTGGAGAAGGGTCGAATACACCCTATCGCGGCCAGCCTGAGCCGTTTGTAAATGAAATAAATGGAAAGGTGCACCCTGGGTTCGAAATCTTTTCTAACGATGCTTGGGACAGCGAAGATGAACATGAAAAGGTCGAGAAATTGGTAAAAGACCTTAAAGCAGATTGGATGGAGGCTTTGGATGGTGGGGTCTTGATGTCAATGTTCGACGAGGTCAGTCTGACAGGTAAGGATGAAGAAGAGCCAGCTGTGATGATGCTCGGACAGGAGGCCCTCGATGATCCCAGTGTGCTGATAGTGGATGCAGTCGGTGAATACAAGAATTGCACTTTCACTCCTGTTGTAAAATTTACTAATGCATTCACTAAGTTAGAGTTCGAGTCTGAGTCAGGGTTTGAATTTGGCTGTGAGTCGGAGTTTGCGCCTCTTGGCCCTCCACGTCGTCATTTCTATTTCGAGTTTGAGTCTGATGCCATGTACTGTGCCCCAGAGGGCTTTGTTAATGAAATAAATGGTGATTTCGCTTACTTTGCTGCTCCCGAAATAAATTGTGTTGACCCTGACAATGATGAGACTGAGTTCGAGGGAGAAATACCCAAAGAACTCAAGTCTCTAATCGAAAGGGAAAATGAAAGGCATGCTCAGCCAATAAAAGAAGAAGTTATTTCAGTTAAATTGAGGGATGAGGAGAATCCTCGCATGGTTCAAATCGGTTCCGGGCTATCTACTGAGGAACAAGAATTACTCGTCGATTTACTCAAAGAATTTGAAGATGTCTTTGCTTGGTCCCACGCAGATATGCCCGGAATCGATCCTGAAATTGTGCAACATCGAATTCCCCTGTATCCTGATGCAAAACCGGTAAAACAGAAATTGAGAAAAATCAGGCCAGATTGGGTTGAAAAAGTCAAAGAGGAAGTCACCAAGCAATTCAATGCCGGCTTTTTGATGGTAACTGAATATCCACAGTGGGTTGCAAATATTGTGCCGGTACCCAAGAAAGATGGAAAAGTCAGGGTATGTGTAGATTTCAGGGATTTAAACAAGGCCAGTCCGAAAGATGATTTTCCCTTACCACACATTGATTTACTGGTAGACAATACGGCAAGGCACGCGCTGCTATCATTTATGGATGGTTTTTCGGGATACAATCAGATTTTGATGGCACCAGAAGATCGAGAGAAAACGACCTTCACCACTGAATGGGGGACGTTCTGTTATCGGGTCATGCCGTTTGGATTAAAGAACGCGGGGTCGACTTACCAACGGGCTGCAACAACTTTGTTGCATGATATGATGCATAGAGAAGTTGAGGTATATGTGGATGACATGATTGTAAAAGCCAAGGAAAGGGAAGGACATCTCCCGGCGTTACGCAAGTTCTTTGAAAGGATACAGAAGTATCGGATGCGGCTCAATCCACAGAAGTGCACATTTGGAGTTACCGCAGGGAAAATGTTGGGGTTTATGATCACTACCCGAGGGATTGAAGTTGATCCAACGAAGATCAAGGCGATATTAGAAATGGAGCCACCAAAGACAGAAAAAGAGGTTCGAAGTTTTCTTGGGAAAATTCAGTTCATCAGCAGATTCATCGCCAAGTTGACTTCAACTTGCAAGCCGATGTTTCATTTGCTCAAGAAAGGAGTGCTGTTCAAATGGGATGACAGGTGCCAAAAAGCCTTCGAATCAATTCGGCAGTATCTTCAAAGTCCCCCAGTATTGATGCCGCCGACACCTGGAAAGCCGCTGATTCTGTATTTATCAGTAACGCAGTCTGCAATGGGTTGCATGTTGGCACAGGAAGGTGAAGCAGGTATCGAGAAGGCAGTGTATTATTTAAGTAAGAAAATGGTCGGAGCCGAAGAAAGATACACCCCTTTGGAGAAGACTTGTTGGGCTCTTGTATGGGCCTCTAAAAAGCTTAGGCATTACATGTTAGCTTATTCGGTAGTGTTGATTTCTCGGATGGACCCTCTCAAATATCTGTTCGAGAAACCGGCACTCACTGGAAAGTTGGCACGGTGGTTGCTCTTATTGGCCGAGTTTGAACTCAAGTATGTAACGCGAAAATCGGTGAAAGGCAGGGCTGTGGCAGAATTCTTGGCAGATCATCCAATCGAAGGGCCAGAAGATACGGAATTCCAATTTCCTGATGAACACGTTATGACAGTAACAGAGGATGTTTGGAAATTGTATTTCGATGGAGCTGCAAATCAGAAAGGATTCGGGATCGGCATACTATTGGTCTCACCAGAAGGGCCGCACATTCCTCTATCTTTCAAGTTAAATTTCGAAGTTACCAATAATCAAGCAGAATATGAAGCATGCATTGTTGGAATGGAGGCTGCTTTCGAAATTGGGGTTAAGAAGTTGGAAGTGGTCGGAGATTCGAATCTGGTAGTTTCTCAAGCCAATGGTGATTGGAAAGTGCGAGAGGAAAAGTTGAAACCATACCACAAAGACCTCGATGGCCTGATCCATCGATTCGAGCAAGTTACTTTTACACATATCCCGAGAATGAAGAACCAGTTTGCTGACGCTCTTGCTACTTTGGCATCCATGGTAGAATTGCCCGTGGGAGTGAGAATGAGACCAATCATGATTGAGCAAAGGAATAGGCCAGCATACGAGTATGTGATGAATGTTGGCGAAATTGACGATGGTTTGCCTTGGTACCATGATATCTGGAATTTGGTTGAGAAAGGAGAATACCCAGAAGGAGCAAACAAGAAAGATCGAATAGCATTACAAAGGTTAGCTTCACAATACATCCTCTGCGGTGGAAGGTTATACAAAAGGTCGTATTGTGGCATGCATAAGTTGTGCATCTATGGTGATGACACGAAAAGGGTGATGGAGGAAATTCACGAAGGAATCTGTGGTCCTCACATGAGTGGATTAATGATGGCAAAGAAGATTCTGAGGCAGGGGTATTTCTGGTCAACCTTGGAAACAGATTGCGTGCAGTATGTGCGGAGATGCCATAAGTGTCAGGTCCACGCTAACCTCATGCATGTGCCGCCATCGGAACTTCATACAATGGCAACACCTTGGCCTTTTTCAGTATGGGGGATAGATGTGATTGGGAAAATCACGCCACCAGCATCGAACGGACACAAGTTTATATTGGTGGCAATTGATTATTTCACGAAGTGGGTAGAGTCGGCCTCTTACGCTACATTGACCGCAGTACAAGTGGCTCATTTCATTAAGCAAAACATCATCTACTGATATGGGGTTCCTAATGCCTTCGTGTCGGACCATGGTGTGCATTTCAAAGGAAGAGCAGCAGAGGTGCTTGAGGAATTCAATGTTCAGGTTCACAAGTCAACAGTATACAGACCACAAACCAACGGGGCAGTAGAAGCAGCGAACAAGTCAATCAAGAACATCTTGGAGAAAACCATCGAGTCATCTAGAGATTGGCATGAGAAGCTACCATTAGCATTATGGGGGTACCGCACTTCGATCCGAACTCCAACAGGGGCAACACCCTATTCACTGGTTTATGGAATGGAAGCAGTACTTCCTATTGAACTTGAAGTACCGTCCCTGAGGGTGATGATAGAAAGTGAGATTAACGAAGCCGATTGGTTGAGCGACAGGTTCGCAGAGCTAATGTTGTTTGATGAAAGGAGGTTGCGGGCATTGTATCACATTCAGGGATATCAGAGAAGAATTGCCCGCGCATTCAACAAAAAGGTGAAGTCCAGGGATCTGATTGAAGGGGATATGGTGGTGAAGGAAATTCGGGCACCGATATTCGATCCGCGGGGAAAATTCAGGCCAAAATGGGCAGGACCATACATCATCAAGACTATCCTCGACGGTGGAGCAGCAGTGATCCTTGATTTGGATGGTAACGAGTTCAGCAATCTTATCAACTTGGACCAACTCAAGCGATATTACCCCTGAGAGATGCTCGTTGGACGGAAAATCGCAAGGGTGAACCGACCCAAGCAAAAATTAGAGCAAGCCTGCTAGTCTGAAAACCCACACTGGGCAGTCTAGGCAAAATTTAAGGCGAAAATTCAAAAGAAGCTCGCTGGACCGAAAACCTGAAAAGGCGGTGCCAGGCAAAACTTAGAGCACAAAAAGGAGAGTGTTAATACCCGAGTGAACCTTTCCCTGAACTACGCCATGACCTGATTCCTTGAAAAGGGGTACGTAGGCAACCCTATCTTGGGGTTCGGTCTAAATCTGATGAGTTGGCCCGCAGTTTTGCAATATTCAAAGGAGATAGCATATGGAACTAGATGAACCAAGAGGGGGAAACCCTTCATTGTTCAATTTTATTCAAATCACTTCTTCGATTACATAAGCTGAGCATAAAAACCTAAAAAAAAAAAAAAAAAAAAAAAAAACAACGCCATTTATTTTGGGAAACAGCCTAGTGGGTCGGAAAGAAAGTTGTGCTAATTTCTTCAGCGTATGGCCCTCATCTGCATCCTCATCCAATCTCTGTAGTGTCCATTCAAATGAATAGTTGGGTAGGGATCAGGAGCCCAAACAACCCTGTGCCTCCAAGAAGTACGATAGCACTCAAGAACAGAATGTTTGAATGTGGGAAGGATGAAAGTAGCAGGAACTGTATACTCCACTTCTTGGCGAATGCAGTATTGACGGAGAATACGCTGTGGAAAATAATATGCATAACCTTGCAGTCCCGCTAAAATCACCCAGGTGTCTCCCATGTGATTGGCCGTCATATCTGGCAAAGGCAACCAATGACACCTCCAAGTGATGTGATCCTCTTCCAATGACCTGAAGAAGTCGACCCATTCATCTTCATCGGGCTCGTCATGCACAAATGGCCTACTCACCCAAGTCCGGGGCTCGTAAACCCAATCACCTGCCGGCTCCCTCAAAAGCCCAACCTTGTCACACAGCCATATCTACAAAACCAAAACACCCAAAGTCAAAGTCAAACAACCAAAAAATCCCCCAAAATTCCCAAAAACCCAAAGCATCCAAACCAAATAAACCAAACCTGAAGCAAAAGCGGACCCCCAGCAAATGTATCTGTTCTCCCAGCCTTAACCGCATCCAAGCCCATGATTGTTTCAGCCAAAACCAAAGGAACCACATCCCGCCGCTGTTCGATCTGAGCAGCAACACCGACAATGGCAGAACTGGGATGGCCATCACCGGGGACCAACAAGTATAATGCCAAGAGGCACATGCAAAGTGCAAACATGCGTCTGTTCTGAATGGTAAAATCTAAAAGGTCGCCTGTTGGACCGTAATCCGCAAAAAGACGGAGGATGTTGAGAGTCTCGTTGCGAATCAAAAAGCGCGCAGCACCATTCCCAAGACCAAGCTTCCTGCTGAGAATGTTGGCATAATTTTGACGGATGGGCGGTATGACGGGATCAGCAAAAGCATTACCGCCAAGATATGCTTGAAATTCTTCGACGGTCGGGCAAAGTTCTTGCATGCCGAAGCGGAACACATGGAGCTCTGAATCCCAACAGCGAACGGCGGCACGTAAGATGTCCTGGCGAATAGGAAAAGTGTGGAGGTGGCGAAGGGCATTAAGGCCAAGACCCCGAAAGTTGAACCAATCGATGTTTTCAAGGCTAGCAATCCAAGTGTTGATAACGGAAGGGTCAAGGGTGGCCATGGAAAAACAATAGAAGATTGATGAAGAAATATGTGGAGTAAGAAATGAGAATGGATGAGGAAATGGTGTGTGGGAAAAGCTTGATCATGAATGATATTTATAAGGGACTTGTGAGGAATCTTACAAATTTGCCATGCAACATTGGAAATCAAAGATTACATTTTCAAGATGGTCAATTGCATGTTTTCAAAGTATTTGTGTTTGAAAATTTGAAAGTGCATTGGAAATGCATGGCATTTGTGGGGAAAATGTGAAAAAAACCTTGGGAAGGTGATGTTCAAAGCTTGAAAGGTGTTATAGCAGAGCAACAAGACATTTGGGGCAGAGGAAACCATGCAAAAGAGTCCAAAAATGCATTGGGAAGCAATACCACAAACCAGCCCAGCACAAGCATTGAGCGCTCAAGGCCAGAGAGTTGAGCGCTCAACTTCCCCCAGACCACCTTGAGCGCTCAAGGTAGTGAGCTTGAGCGCTCAAGCCCCATTGAGCGCTCAAGGCCTGCAGAAACTGCAGCAGACAGCAGCAGCTGCATTTTTGCCCGTTTGATGCCCGAAACCTCTTCCAAGCTTCTTAAACCTCATTTAACACCCAAGCCAAGTTTCAATAAGCATTCGTGACTTCACGGAACGTCTCGTACCGCGAGTTATCAAGCCGATACGTGTACGGATACGAGATACAAGCTTAAAATGGCCATTCAAATGTTCAAATCCATTTCCAAGCCTTGCTAGCCATATCCAATCATCGAAACACGTGTCGGAAGGTATTTATGACTTGTCGGAACAATTCCCGGGGCAATTCTTCAAAGATTCAAGGTTTTGAGGTTCCGACGGCTTATTCAAGCAATGAAATGGCGGCCATCACCATGTCGAAAATGGTTTTTGAAGTTTTTCTTGACGAATGGTCACAATCCCAGGGGCATTTATGTCACTTTTGACTTGGTCAAGGTGGTAACATGGCAATTCATTACATACGAAAAGGCTCATGAAGCATTTTACTTTCAAATTTGCCTTATGAACATCAAATTCCGTTCTAAGGTCACTTTGTATAGATTGTTATTGATTGCTTATATGCGGAAAGTGTGTCAAGTTGTGCGGCATGTAAATACATCTTCCGGTTGTGCATAAATTCAAATAATCATGTTTCGTCCAAATTCTCGAACATGTTAGCTTTTCTTAAAGGTTGAATTTTAGGACCTTATACTCGGATGTTTGAATTCAAGAGTTTGGTGGATAAATCGCGTACATTCTACAACAGGTTCGTTCGTTTGTACATCAAAACAGCAAGTAATACAACGAACGATGAAAGTGCAAATCATGTGCATAAACTGAACTAAATCCATGCAAGTCAAAATATCGAATCTGTGCGGGGCACACAACGCCCAACAAAGAAATCCGCAACTGGGGCACGCAGGCCCAATCCATCTATCTACTAGGGCACGCAGGCCCAATAAAAAAGAAAAGATAAAAAGCAAAAACAAGACTCTAAGCTACTCTATATCTACTATGTACTACTCCGCCTCATCCATCGTCTCGTCCGAGCTCTCAGTCTCGTCCCCCTGTCGCTCCTGCCGGGAAGAGGGATAGTTAGCGTCATCAACGCTATCATCGCTCGAGCTCGTGGTCTCAACTATCCCCCCAGGTGCTACCTCCACCCTCTGACGGGTCGATCTCCGTGGCCTCACCTCCGCGGGCTTTGAACGCCCAAGCCGCACAGTCGTGTCTCCAGGACCACCAGCTCCGTCATGCGTCCTCTTCCTAATCACGGGTGACTGCATCACCAAGCAAACAAGGAAAGAATCAGCACATGGTATAGTCAAGGAATTGAAAGCACAAGGAAGGTAAATTGCATACCGGTGCGACTCTCAGTCGAGACGGACCAGGAGCAGCAGGAGGTACTGGCTCGCCCTCCCGGCGGATAGTGACCTCCTCTCCGGCTATGAGGCAGCGAATCAGGACGCGCAGTCCTCGGTTCTGCTCATGCAAAGTCTGTACCGCCTCATGTGAAACCTACAAGCACATCAAAATTTGAGTCATCAAGTACATTTGGGCATTCATAATTGAAGTTCACAAATTGAAAGAGTGAAGTGTTTCTTACCGGTGCCGAAAGTCGCGGGAAGTCTACCGGAGGCCTTGGGATGTCTATATCCCCTATCTCACCACCGGCAGAGGTGACGCGCACCCACCACCTAGCCCCCGCTATCTCCTGAGATGAGGTACCAATACCCTCACCTCCTGCAACCCCTCCAGCTGAGGCACGCGCCTTTGCGGCCTTCTCCCTCTCCATCCTCTCCATCCACTCCGCCGCTCTTAAGGGACCGGCCAGGTACCGGCTCCGGTAGTCAATATAGCTCAAAGCAGGGCGCAGATACTGGCGCAAGTCCAGGTCGGGCGTCGTGTAGCGTGTACGGGGATGATTCCACGTAACCCTGGATCACGTGCTTCCTTGAATCAACCCTAGATCTGCAAGACAGAAAAAGGGTTAGAGCACCTTTGCCTCTCGTTGGCAAAGGCCCTCCGATGCCTAAGTTAGTATCACGTACTTGAGAGTTCAAAACACAATGCGTATGAAAATAGGTTTCACAGCGTACCTTTCTTCATGGATATCGTTCTGTATTTATAGGCGTGGGTACCTTTTGAGTTTAGGCATCTCGTGCCTTATGTTTCCTATTCTCTTTAGGAATCCTCTTCCTAATAGGACTTTCCTATTAGGGGCAAGTCTCCACGTCCTGCTAGATCTCGTCTAACAGGGGTCTTCTTTTCCATATAGGATTCTTTCCTATACGAGCTATATTCCTGATCACGTTAGGACTTCCCATATTAATCCCTTATTTCACGGGGTTGCTCCTTATCTCATAAGGAGCCGCTGTAGAATATTCTGGAATGTCTCACCGCCCTTCTCGTGGCTGTGCCGTGCTTCCACGTAGCTCGGAATAACTCGTACATAGTTCAGCTTATTACGCCGAGCTGAATTATGTATTCCAGAATGCTATTCAAGCTATACACGTAGCCTTAACTAGCTCGGCCATACCAGGGGTATCCCTTTATGTCTTATGCCGAGCTAGTGCATCCTGATATATTAAATTACTTAATTATCCTGACCTTATTCATGGTCCGGGATCAGATCGGCACAGGGCCCACGGACTCCCTATGTGGTGCCGAGCTATTCACCCTCTCGTGGTGATCGCCTTAGGCACGTGCTATGCCTAAAAGTAGGGTAATCAGATTTTACCCACTCCAATTGCTCCCCAGCTCTGCTACTGCTGTCATTCATCAGCGGTGCGCAGAGCTTCCATGATTCCAGATGCATCTTCTTGCACGCCTCCCCCTCACGTGGGGAACCAAGTTACTTTCGCATTAAATGCGAAATGACCCGTTGAGGGCTGGATAAGCCCAAAGGACGATTTCACTGACGTTTCACATACGTCACGTCCCATCTTTATGGGGTTCTGGGCGGGATAATGATTACTTTTCCCCCCTAAACCCTTCAAGTCTAAAAAATCCCTCTTCCTTCTTCACCGCTTCATTTCAACAGCAGCAAAGAAGAGAGAGAGAGAGAGAACGTCCCTTCCACCGTTGCTCAAGTTTTCTGCAACAAAGCTATCTCCGATTTTCGCCGAAAAACGTCCTCCCGTCGGAGAATATTACCCTAGGTTCATTCCTTATCACGTAAGTAGCCCCTTTCTAGTTCTCCATTTCCATTTCGTGTTCGTTCCCTTCGCCATTTTTCAACGCTTGTTCATCGTCTTTCCTGGGTTTCAACTGTGAAACCCTAAATCTTAAGCGAAAATGGGCAGACATAGGGCTCTTCTAAGCACCCCCGCAAAAGTAATAGAATTCCGTAGGAAATACGAAATTCCCGCCGACGTACAATTCCGGCTAAATAGGAGTGAGGATTTAGAGGAGCAAGGCCAGGATCAAGATAAGATTCACATTCCTCTGATCTTCATAGTTGAAGGTGGACTAAGATTTCCTCTGCACCCGTTTTTTAGGGAGGTCTGCAGTAGGTGTCATCTTAACCCTATGCAACTTTGCCCCAACTTCGTTAGGGTAGTCATGGGCACAATCGCCCTTAACAATCTGCTCGGCCTCCACCTCGACTGGTGGGACTTGCACTATCTCTACAGTGTAGTCCCTACAGTTGACAATAATTATTATTTCAAGGCCAGGGACCCCAACCAGAAGCTCATCACCGACCTGCCAAATTCCTCAAAGGGAGAGGCAGATGACTATCTCGTAGTCACTGGCAACTGGGAGCCCAGGGATGCCGAGGGGAGGACTATTGGCTTTGCCTGCCCTACCACTCCAGGCCGACTGCGTTAGTACTTCGTACCCAAATAGTTTCCTTGTTATTGTGTTTGCTCTTTCTTGAAACTATGATTGATTCTTTCTTCATCCTGTTATTTTGCAGCGGATAACCTCAATCACGGCGGCCGCTTGATCCACGGCAACCTCCACCGCGAGGATATCGCCAGGGCTCTCTACTTCGACGGTTTCGCACCAACTCCCGTTGGCCTTGGCCGTGCAGCTCACCTGCTACTGGGCTATACTCCATACTACTGGGGTAACATCAGAAGAGCTGGAGAGCCCAGAACGAGACATCCTTGGCCGCCGTCTGCTCCACTGATCGTTACACGCCGACCAGCTGAACAAAGAACGTCTCGTGCCCGAAGAGGCCGAGCCACAAGGAGATCAGCGCGTTCCACTGCTCCAGAGAATCTTCAGCAGCAAATTACATTTGCCCACGTACCCGACATTCCAACTGCCATCCCCATCCTTACTCGTACCGACCAGGAAGCCAGCACATCTGGGAGGACGACAGTAGAGGAAGAAGAAGAAGAAGGAGAGGGACTCGATTACCGTGCAGTCGTTCAATCCCTAGCTGAGCAAGGCGCCCTTCTTGCCGACTCCGACGACTCGTCTGGTTACTCACCTTCTCCAGATAGAGGAGAGATGCCTCGCCAGCCGATCAACCTGTTGGACGAGCTAAACCTTGGCGGAGCTCCCCGTGCTCCGTCCGCTATCCGCGTCATCACTCCTTCTCATCTCCTATCCTCCTCTCTCCCTGAGAACCAGAGGGACAAGAGGCCGATCGAGAGCCCTCAGCGTGACCAGCCCCCCTTGCAGAGGAGAAGGACTGGGGACATGAGCTTGAGCTCTAGCCAACCCCTCTCCAACTCTCCTCCTCTGGTACAACCCTGGTCCCCTTTGCTTGCTCGCCCCGATGGTACTTCTTTGAACATGATCGACAAAATTTCCTCTGTGGATGTCGCATATGGCGTTTCCCGAGCTGCTCTTCTCCCCTTGGATATGGATAGGGAAAAGGGCAACTCCTACGACAGCCTCATGAAGTCCATTTTTCAATCCAGTGCCAAGGTAAGCAAAATTCCCTTCTACTCTTGTCTTACGCTTTTACCCTTCCACTTATCGGTTGTTTCGTACTTTGCAGATCATGCAAAAGGCGTCGGTTGGTTTGGAGAGGGCTAAAGACGCTGAGAAGGAACTGAAGAAGGAGCAAAAAAGGGCGGAGAGAGCCGAAAGAGAGAATGCCCAATACACTCAGTTGCTGAAAGATGCTCGGGAAGAGACCGAGGGACTGCGGAGGGCTAATGCCGAGCTAAAGGGGAAGGCTGAGGAGGTGGAGCGTGGACTTCGGCAACAACTTGCGGATGCAGAGGCCAGAGCTGAAGCCGAATATGATCGTGCTGTTGGTGTGATCACGGACAATTACAAGGCGCAGATGCCAGTCGTTCAAGATGCCGTCTGGGGTGCGGCCTGGCAGAGATGTCTTACCAAGCTAGGTGTAGATCCGTCGTCCCCACTCTGGGCCGACATGGAACTTCCCAGCGAAGTAGCTGCTGCCGAAGCCAACGCTAATGCTGGGGCTCAACCCACCTTAGAAGCTCAACCTGAGTCTGCTACCGAGCTGACTCCGCCAGAGGAAACCATCACTGACCTTATTGTCCTAGGTGATGGTGCTCCCGCAGACCTTGGAGGTGACAATCCTGACCCTAACCTTGCCACCAATGTTGGCCAGCATGGTGAAGAGGCTTGATGCCTATTATATTCTTACTCTGTTATCATCAAAACTCCCATTCGTGACCCTGCGTGGTCTGTTCGGCCGTCTGTGGCCTTTTTAATATCTGATGCTGGTGTACTCTTTAAGTATTTTCGTACTTGTTATGCACTCGTATTTCTTCAAGTGTTTTCAAGCTTTCAAGTGTAAGCTTCTTCGTGCTACACTTTTTCCTGCATGCTAAGTGTTCAAGTGTTTTTTTAAACTTTCCCAAACCTAAGTGTTTTCATACTTAGATGGTTACCAATATTCGTTGGAGTTTGTATATCTAAGTTTATTCATACTTAGAGATCATTGCAGTATTCGTTGCAGATCTAAGCTTTTCGTGCTCAGAAAGTTATTGCAATGTTCGTTGCAAATCTAAGTGTTTTGCAATATTCGTTGCACGTATCACTAAGTTTCTTCATACTTAGGATTTTGTTGTCGCAATATTCGTTGCAATTTTGCAATATACGTTTGCAAATCTAAGTGTTTTCATACTTACAGACTATCTGCTCCCCAATAGGAATCCAGAGTGGAAGCAACTTGGGTTCATATTTAAACAACATTACAGTAAGGAAAAAATGAAAGTTTTATTAATGAAGACAAAAATCTAAATAACTGTTTGGTGATTTTATTCGTAATCCCAACATATGTGAACTTATTCGCATTCACCTCTAAAAAAAAAAAATAAAAAAAAAAAAAAAAAAAAAAGATGTGATTGTATTCGTAATCACATAAGCAGATCACTGGTAGAATTTTCTCAGGTTCTGGACATTCCACGGCCGTGGAACTGGATCACCATCCAAGTCGGCCAAACGGTAGGCCCCGATTCCAGCAATTCCCACAATCTTGTATGGGCCTTCCCAGTTCGGTCCAAGTTTCCCATCTGAGGACACTTTGGTGTTAGCCAAGACCTTCCTCAAGACTAGGTCGCCCACTTTGAACTCCCTTGGTTGTACCTTTTTGTTATAGCTTCTTCGTAGCTGTTCCTGGTATGCTGCTAAGGTAATGAGTGCCCGCTCTCTTTTTTCCTCAGCGAGATCGAGCTGCTCGGCCAGGGCTCTATCGTTGCCCCCCGACTCCACAAGTGTAGTACGAATGGTCGGCAACCCAATCTCCAAGGGAATCACTGCCTCTGTCCCATAAGCAAGGGAATATGGCGTCTCTCCCGTAGATCGCCGTGGGGTGGTTCTGTAGGCCCAGAGTACGGCTGGAAGCTCATCGGGCCACTTTCCCTTTTTCTTCTCCAACCTCTTTTTGAGACTTTTTAAGATAGTCTTGTTTGAAGCTTCTGCTTGCCCATTGCTCTGTGGGTAGGCTGGGGTGGAGTAATAGTTCCTGATGCCGTACTGAGCACAAAAGGCTTTGAACTTCTTGCCGAACTGGGACCCATTATCCGAGATGATGGAGTAGGGTACTCCAAACCTTGTGATTATCTTGTTCCACACAAACCTTTCCACCATGGCTTCTGTGATTTTAGCAAGAGCCTCCCCCTCTATCCATTTGGTGAAGTAATCAGTGCCAATGAGTAGGAATTTTCGTTTCCCCGTTGCCATAGGGAGAGGACCCACGATATCCAATCCCCATTGAGCAAACGGCCATGGACTGGTTAGAGGCAATAGATCCTCTGCTGGGGCTCGGATGAGGGGAGAAAACCTCTGGCACTTCTCACAAGTTTTGACAAAAGCTTTTGCATCCTCCTGCATGTAAGGCCACCAATACCCCTGGGATATTGCTCGGTGGGCTATAGATCTGCCACCGGTGTGTCCCCCACAAGTTCCAGCATGGATTTCGTGGAGGAATTTCTGAACAAGGGCTGGGTGTACACACAGCAAATATGGTCCAAGAAAAGACTTTCTATAAAGCTTACCTTCTGGAGAGAGCCAAAAGCGTGCGGATTTGGTCTTGATTTTGTGTGCTTCCTTCTTATCTTCTGGCAAGGTCCCATCTCGTAGGTATGCCATTATTGGGTCCATCCAGCTCGGCCCAAACTCTGTTTCCATGACGACTTCCACCGCTCGGCCAATGCTTGGTTCGCCCAGATAATCCACCGTCACTGTGCGGCGATACTCTGTCCTGATTGCTGATCCCAGGCAAGCCAGTGAGTCTGCATGTGCATTCTGACCCGAGCTGATTTGCTGGATGTGGACTTTACAAAATTTATCAAGTAGATCTTTGGCTGCCTCTGAGTACGCGGCCATCTTCTCGCTTTTCGTAGCGTATTCTCCTGAAAGCTGGTTAACAACTAATTGTGAGTCACAAAATACTCGCAATTTGTTTACCTTTAGTTCTAGGGCACTCTTCAATCCCGCAATCAAGGCTTCATATTCTGCCACATTATTGGTGGCACTAAATCCCAGCCGCAGCGCTTGCTCCAGAACCAATCCTTCTGGAGAGAAAAGCACAACCCCTGCTCCAGATCCTTTGTTGCAGGCTGACCCATCTACGTAAAGCCTCCATTCGTCTGGTTCTGGATCGGCCATTCTCGTTGGCTGCTCGGGCTTTTCAGTTTGCTCCTTCTCGTGGAGAGGTGGTGGCGGTGGTGCCACTGTTGGAGTAAACTCAGCTACGAAATCCGCTAGAATCTGCCCTTTGACTGCTGTTCTAGGCTGGTAATCAAGGTCAAACTGACTCAGTTCTATGGACCATTTGGAAATCCTGCCAGAGAGATCTGCCTTTCTGAGCAAGGCTCTTAGTGGATACTCAGTGAATATGGTGATAGGGTGCTGCAAGAAGTAGTGGGGCAGCTTTCTTGATGCTATGACAAGAGCGTATACCAATTTTTCCAACGGCAGGTAACGTGTCTCAGCATCCAACAGTGTTTTGCTTACGAAATAAACTGGGGCCTGCTCCGTCCCCTTTATTCGTAGGAGGACCGAGCTGACCGCACGATCAGATACGGCTAAGTACAATATTAACCGCTCCCCAGCTTCTGGAGTAGAGAGTAAGGGTGGTGATGATAAGTAGCTTTTTAACTCCTGGAAGGCCTGTTCCTGCTCGGCTCCCCATTCGTAGCCTTCTCTCTTCTTCAGAAGTTGAAAGAAAGGTTTGCAGCGGTCTGAGGATTTGCTGATGAAGCGATTTAGAGCTGCTGCCATCCCCGTTAGCCTTTGGACCTCCTTCGTGGTCTTTGGGCTTTGAAGGCTTTGCAGGGCCGTGATTTGATCTGGATTAGCTTCAATCCCCCTTTTAGTTACTAAGTGCCCAAGAAACTTCCCCGAGCTGACCCCGAAGGCACATTTGGAGGCGTTTAGCTTAAGCTTGTATTCTCTTAGAATGTTGAAGGTTACCTTTAGATCGGCAAGGTGATCAGGCCTCAACTTGCTTTTGACTACCATATCGTCGATGTAGACCTCCATAGTCTTGCCGAGCTGCTCCTTGAACATCTTAGTAACCAGCCTCTGATAGGTTGCTCCAGCATTCCTCAACCCAAACGGCATAACCTTGTAACAGTACAGCCCTCTGGGGGAGATGAAGGACGTCTTCTCTTGATCGGGCTCGTACATAGCTATCTGATGGTATCCTCGATACGCGTCAAGAAAACTCATCCTTTCATAGCCTGATGTAGCATCCACAAGTTGATCAATTCTGGGAAGTGGGAAGCTGTCTTTGGGGCATGCTTTGTTGAGGCTGGTGAAATCCACACAGACCCTCCACTTCCCATTCTTCTTTTTGACTACCACTGTGTTGGCCAACCAATCTGGATAGCTCACTTCTCGTATGGCATCCGCTTCCAGTAGCCGTTCTACCTCCTCAATTACAGCGTCTGCGTGCTGTGGGGCCGACCTCCTTGCCTTCTGCACAACTGGCTTGTGCTGAGGGTCCACGTTCAAGTGGTGGCAAATGACTTCAGGATCTATCCCAGGCATTTCCTGGGGGGTCCAAGCAAACACATCAACGTGGTCTTTAAGAAAAGTAACCAGATTTCTTTCCTCTAGCTCGGAGAGGGTCTCGCCGATCAGGAAATACTTTTCTGCATCGTCCTCCTGAATCTGTATCTTCTTCAGTCCCTCCACCATCTTCTTGGTGGGATCACCCCCGACATCCTCCAAAGTTGGTTGGTCTGGGACCTCAACCGTTTGGACTAGCTCGGCCTTTGGGGACTTTTTCAAGACCAGGGCAAAACACTGATCGGCCACCTTCTGGTCGCCCCTGATGCATTCTATTCCGTCTGCCCCGGGGTACTTAATCTTTTGGTGGTAAGTTGAAGAGACCGCCCTCATCTTGTGCATCCATGTCCTTCCTATAATCACGTTATAGGAAGAAGGGATGTCCACCACAAGGAAATCAGTCTTCAATACTACCGACCCTGCTCGGACAGGTAGAGTGACCTTTCCCATAGGCCATACTGTTTGCGCGCTGAAGCCAACCAAAGGGACAAGACATTTTTGCAGCGAGTTCGTCGGGAGTTCCATCTTCTTAAAGGTGTCGTAGTACATGATTTCTGTGCTAGCCCCTTGATCCACAAGGATTTTTTCCACGTTATATTCCCCTATTCGTAGGGTGATCACCAGCGCGTCGTTATGGGGTATTGACACCCCATCCAGGTCGTCATCAGTGAAGGTGATTGGGGCCTCCATGACTCCCTCAGGTCTTGACCTTTTCGCGCCGAGCTTCATGACTTGTTTCGCATGCCCGTTAATCCTTTGGATGTGCCTTATCTCGTTGTTTGTGTATGGGGCCACCAGTCCGTGTATCATATGGATTGTTCCTTTTGGACCTTTATCGTAGTCCATCTCCTCTATCAGCTCGGCATCGTTCTTGCTTTCAGCCAGAAATTCTTTGAGATGACCCTCCGCCACCTTCTCATCCAAAAACTTTTTGTACTCCACGCAGTCCTCAGTCATGTGCCCCCAATCTCTGTGATAGCTGCAGTGTTGATTGGTAGCCCTCCTTTTCTCTGGGTTCCCAGTCATCTTTGGGGGTCTTCTGAACCATTGCTCATTCTTGATCCTATACAGCATCTTGTAGATTGGAATGTTGAAAGTTGCCATAATGCTGAAATATGACTTGGGATCTGGATTAGCTCTGTCCTTCCTCTGCTGGGCGTAATCCTTTCTTTCTGTTGTGAAGTCCTTCTTGTATACCTTTGACTCCATGGTCCTCTTTTCTGGGAGCTGAGGTTGTCCTGCCACGATCTTCCCTCCAGCCTGCAGGATATCATCTTCTACCCGTGCATGTTCCTGAATTCTCTCCATCAATTTGGCCACAGTCTTGACTGGGTGCATGGTAAGCGATTCTCGTAGCTTACTATGCACGGGCAGACTTGTTTTGAATGTTGCTAGGGCATACTCCTCACTACAATTTTCAATTTCGTTGAAGGTTTCCCAGTAGCGCTTCGAGTATTGACGCAGAGTCTCATCATCCCTCTGTCTCATAGAGGTTAGCGCATCAAAGGTCTTTGG
This sequence comes from Vaccinium vitis-idaea, assembly GCA_963854785.1. Classification (NCBI taxonomy): domain Eukaryota; kingdom Viridiplantae; phylum Streptophyta; class Magnoliopsida; order Ericales; family Ericaceae; genus Vaccinium; species Vaccinium vitis-idaea. The sequence goes on from OY978216.1 coordinate 37,694,149, forward strand.
AGCCGCTCGGCTTGTAAGAAACCGAGCAGTGAACTCCTCGGCCAGCTGAGTCCAGCACAGGATGGAACCCTCTGGGAGCTTATGGTACCAACTTAGTGCCACTTTCCCCAGGCTGGATGGGAACATTTTGCATAGCAGTGCATCATCTTGCTCATGCATGAACATGGCCTGTTGGTAATGCTGAATGTGGGCCACAGGATCCGTGCTGGTTTCGTATGGGATGAACGCTGAGTGCTTCACCCTGCTCGGCGTCTTCTCCGCGCGGATCCAATGGGCCAATGGTGATTTGGAGATCTGGCCTAGGGCCTCTTTAGCTGCTTCTCGTGCAGTTCTTGGGCCTTGACCAGCTCGGTCAGTATTCCTCCTTCTCGCATGCTGCTCGGGAACGTGCTCGTTGGATCCAGATCTCTCGTATCTGTCCCTAGCATGCTTCCTCTTTTCCCTTCTTTCCACAGAAATACTCCTGTCTCTCCTTTTTCGTGGAGAGGCAGCTCGGTCAGTGGAAACGTTGTCGTGGTGACGACTTTTTTCTTGTCTCTCATACTGCACGGATCTCGTCCGTGAGCGTAAATCTTTTTCCTTCTCTTGGAGCTGCTTTTTCAAGTCCTGAATTTCTCGTTCCCGTCGAGTAACTTCACGGGCCAATTCCTCTGCCTCTTGCTCTTTTCTGTCAAGGCTGTCTTCCCTCTGTCGATCCCTTGTGTGCCTATGACCATCCCTCCTTGGGGGGCTCCTTCCTCGCTCACGTCGGGTGGAGGCCTCCCCACCCCTGGGCGGTGTCTTTGAGTGCCTTGCCCTTGGCGAATCATGGTGTGTTAGGCGTGTATCCCTGAATTTTGGAATCTCAGGGATACTCCTCATGTCAAACTTCTTGGTTACTGGCTTTTTCAGTGGTGCCCTTAGGACCAGAGGAGTTTTGTCCACCCTTGTGCTCTTTCTCGTAGTATACACAAGCGTGGTACCATCGTCTTCTACATCTTTTCGTCGCGGAGTGCATAAAAGGGGTTCTGAAAGCACCATTGTTGATCTCCGTTGAGAGGGATCGAGCTTTTTTCGTAACCTTTCCCACAGACGGCGCCAATTGTACGGGGATGATTCCACGTAACCCTGGATCACGTGCTTCCTTGAATCAACCCTAGATCTGCAAGACAGAAAAAGGGTTAGAGCACCTTTGCCTCTCGTTGGCAAAGGCCCTCCGATGCCTAAGTTAGTATCACGTACTTGAGAGTTCAAAACACAATGCGTATGAAAATAGGTTTCACAGCGTACCTTTCTTCATGGATATCGTTCTGTATTTATAGGCGTGGGTACCTTTTGAGTTTAGGCATCTCGTGCCTTATGTTTCCTATTCTCTTTAGGAATCCTCTTCCTAATAGGACTTTCCTATTAGGGGCAAGTCTCCACGTCCTGCTAGATCTCGTCTAACAGGGGTCTTCTTTTCCATATAGGATTCTTTCCTATACGAGCTATATTCCTGATCACGTTAGGACTTCCCATATTAATCCCTTATTTCACGGGGTTGCTCCTTATCTCATAAGGAGCCGCTGTAGAATATTCTGGAATGTCTCACCGCCCTTCTCGTGGCTGTGCCGTGCTTCCACGTAGCTCGGAATAACTCGTACATAGTTCAGCTTATTACGCCGAGCTGAATTATGTATTCCAGAATGCTATTCAAGCTATACACGTAGCCTTAACTAGCTCGGCCATACCAGGGGTATCCCTTTATGTCTTATGCCGAGCTAGTGCATCCTGATATATTAAATTACTTAATTATCCTGACCTTATTCATGGTCCGGGATCAGATCGGCACAGGGCCCACGGACTCCCTATGTGGTGCCGAGCTATTCACCCTCTCGTGGTGATCGCCTTAGGCACGTGCTATGCCTAAAAGTAGGGTAATCAGATTTTACCCACTCCATAGCGCTCAATCTCCGCCAGTGTATATCGAGACGTCATCAGCACCCGGGGAGGAAGGCGTCCTGGCACCTGTGGTTTATCGGCCCGTATCGACTGGCGCAGCACCCTGTCACCAAGGTACCAGAACCAGCCGTACTGGCACTCAAGTAGGACCCTCCCTCTCGTGAGCTCCCTGCTCCGAGCCAGGTAAGGCTCGTCAATGGCATCCCATACTTCCCAGCGAACCTGCAAGAGTTGTTAAGAGCATCAGTAATCGAATGTGAAATAGATCAAAAGCAAATTGAATACATGAGAAAGAGTTCGATATCTACCAGAGAAGCAGCAAGTCTGTCAAGTGAAGCACGGAGAACGTGGATGTTCCCCCGTGCTGTGCCGCCGTAGCGGAAGCCTTCACCCCAGCGCAATGCCCGGGGGATGACGTTCGGATCCTGGTGCCGTGTCTCAGGGGGGTGTAACCCCAACACCTCGTAAGCCCAGAGCTGCAATGAAAACAACGAATCAGTCAGTCAGTGTGAATTTTGGTAATCAAGTGCGAGTATCGAAATGCATGCAATTAAATTTGAAACTAAGAGTTTTGAGTTTTACCTCCCAGACGCTCCACAATCCTGAAATGCCTGTCCCTTTCCGCCTTGAGACAACATTCATGAACGCGTAGCAGCTTCCCAGCGCTGCTCCACCCCAGTCATATCTCGCCGCCCTGGCGAAATCTCTCAACCCTCCGAGATAGGAGAGGTGCACCCTGTTACGCCTGTTTGGGTACAGTGATGCCCCAAACAGCCCCAAACAAGTACAACAAGTAGCACCTCGCCTTCCGTGCTGCATCCTCTTCGTCGGTCGGCTCGCCCAATCCCTTTGTCTTGAATTGGCCATATGTGGCCGTCTCCCCCTCCTTGTTGGGCACGAAACCCAAGAACCACCTCAGCGCTGCATCATCCCTGCCAATCCCCGAGTCAAATGGGATCGGGTCTCCTCCTACCTGCAGTCCTGTGATCGCCGAGAAGTCCAGCAGCTTCATCGTCGCCTCTCCGAAGGTAAGGTGAAAAGAACTCGTAGAGTCCCTCCACCTCTCGGCCAGTGCTGTCACCACAGCATGGTCGTGCTGTGTGCCCGTGAGAGTCGGGATGAACCTCCCAAACCCGGCCAGATCCACCAGAGCCCTCACAGAGGCATGCAGCTGCTGGTATACCTCCCAACTTGAGCCCATGCCTCCATGAGCCTTCAAGCGCAAGTCACTCTGCACACAATCAACAGACAGACAAACAATCATATGTTAGTCCAATCTCTTATTCAAATCCAGTCATCAACAAGCAGTAATTCAATCATTCAATGCAAATCAGGTTTATTAATTGCTAAAGTGCGTGAAAACAATGAATCAAGAAAGTAAAGAAAGCATACCGTCAGGCAGTCCGTCGAAAGGTGGACCTCGGGGTCCAGTAGCACCTCCTCTCCAAAGTACAACTCCCGTTGGGGAGTGTAAGCGTCTGAAGCGGAAGGCACAAAGAGGTGCACTGGTGGAGCGTAAGTCGCTGCATCGAAAGCTGGCCTCCCTCTCCTCAGCCACTATCTAGCAGCCTGGACCACCGTCACTCTCCGTCCAGCTGCCCTCTCCTCCTCCTCAGCCTGTGTCCTCGCCTCCTCTGCTGCCTCCTCTGTCTCAAACTCCTCGCAGAAGGCCCTCGCCGCCTCGTCCTCAGCGGCGGCCTCCCGTAGCATCGCCACCTCTCTCTCTCTGCTCTCAACTACAGCCTCCCTCGCTGCATCTAGGATCCCCGGGGCATCTGCTGCGGCTGCCATCACCGCCTCCGGTGGCGCGTGCTCAAGATAGTCCTCCCGAGAAATCCCAACCGGACCCTGATCCGCCGGCCTACTACTCTGCCCCCGAGTCAGTGACTCTCCACCAATCACCACTGCCTTCCCCTTATCCCCCTCGCTAGGCTGCCGATCAGGTCTCGGCTCGATCCTCCAGCGAGTTACCCTAACCTCGGCATCCTCGCTGTCGCTACTACTGTCGCTGTCCACTTCTTGGACCTCCGCCATCCCTTTGTCTCTCCCATCTCCCCTCTCATCTACTCTCTCCTCTACCCTCTCCGGCGCCGGGCCACCCTCACCACCACCACCATCACCACCCTCACCATCACCACCACCTAAACCACTACCCCCACTGCCGCCTTCTCTCTCCCTCTCTCCTTCATCGTGTCCTCCTCTCTCAACCGTCTCCATGGCCGTAGATGGCGGCGCGGCCTCTGATGGCCCCTCAACCGCCGGGCCAGGGCCTTGAGCGCTTAAGCTCGGTGGTGACACCACCGCACTACCACCGTTGCCCTCCCTCGACGTCGGCGAGGCCACCGGAGGCCGTGAGTCGCTGGTATCTTCCATGGAAACCGATCTAAACCGTGAACCGAACCCTAATCGAACTGGAATCGAACCAAAATCGATCAACTATCGTACGGGAAAACCCTAGGAATTGGGGGTTTTCGATTTTGCAGAAAATTTGAGTGAGGATTGTTTGGATTGGATTCGGAACCGCAAGAGAGGTGTGAGGGGTTTGATTTCGGAAAGTTTTGGAACGTTGTGAAGGTTGATCGGAGTAAAAACGGATTTAAACCAGACGTTATGTTTCTGAACCGTCGTCCCCGATCAGGGGTCTAAGCGCTCAAGCTGGCCCTTTTGAGCGCTGGAGGGTCAACGTTTGAGGTTGAGCGCTCAAGGCTTCAGGTTTGAGCGCTCAAGGTAGGGTTGAGCGCTCAAGGGGGAAGACCCTGAGCGCTCAAACCCAATCCTGGCATGACTCTTGGCTTCTTTTGCAAGCTTTGCAGGGGCATTTTGGGCATTCCTTATGATTTGTTAAGTGTGTTTTGGACTTGTTGGTCCCAATCAATTGAACGCGTATAGATTCAAAGATCCAAATCTCGGTAATTGGTCGCGCTAGACCATGTTAATCAATCAAGATGTGTTGTGTATCATGTTTTCGCGTTAGCGTATGCGCGAAGTGTTTTGACTGCGGTCTGAGAGCTTTATGCTCATTTAAATCATTTTCTGAGGGCCCCGTGCTCGTTTAAATCATAGTTCACCAATCATGTTTTCGCGTTAGCGTATGCGCGAAGTGTTTTGACTGCGGTCTGAGAGCTTTATGCTCATTTAAATCATTTTCTGAGGGCCACGTGCTCGTTTAAATCATAGTTCACCAATCATGTTTTCGCGTTATGGTATGCGCGAAGTGTTTTGACTGTGGTCTGAGGGTCACATGCTTGTTTACATTTTTGAGGGCCATGTGCTCGTTTAAAAAACATCTCTTGAAGCCACGCGCTTGTTTAAATTGTGTTTAGCAATTGTATTCCAAGTCAATCTCATCAATCATCTGAGTTTTTGTTGATCACTTAACTATCATGCCGCTAAGACCATCACATTTATGTGTTTGGTTCAATAGCGTATCGATTGTCTCGTTGCTCAGTAGACAATCATCTTATCATTGGTTATCTTGTTGCTCAAGGGATTGCCCCATTAAATTTAGCCTCCCCGTTGTTCAAAGGGTAGCTACACAATCACAATCACAATCACAATCACAATCACAATCACAATCACAATCACAATCACAATCACAATCACAATCACAATCACAATCACAATCACAATCACAATCACAATTATTTGCTTCATTTGCTAAGGCGTTTCACGACCCGGGAAGGCTCGTCGATTCGCGTTGTATCAATTGTCCTGAGGGACCAAACTTTTGATCAATCGTCCTGAGGGACGGGAGAACCTGTTGCATTTGTTTGCATATGCCCCCAGGAACTACGCCGGTCTGATCCCTACAATGGGGTACGTAGGCAGCCTGAATGGCACGACCGATTTGATTTTTAATGTTTCCTTTTGGCAGTTTGAGATGTATTACGGATAGCGAGTTGGGTTGTCTATATCTTGGACGTTACTCATACCAAATCAATGGCATCGAGTCTCATCCAAGAGGGGCAACTGTAGACACCCCAATTTTGAACCCGAGATACGCTCGTGCATCTCCGATGATGAAATGGATCAATCATAATTACCTGGAACTTGTGAGAATGACTTGAATTTGATCAAAACCAACCAAGCACCACCCAAACAATCAAAATGTGCCAAACCAACCCAAGCACTGCCAAATCAAGCCAAGCCAGCAAACTGCCATCCATAGCCTTGAGCGCTCAAGCCCATGGCTTTGAGCGCTCAAACCCCTGAGGAGCACCTTGAGCGCTCAAGCCCACGGCTTTGAGCGCTCAACTCTGGTCCAGTCAGCAACTTGCAGAGTATCTCATCATGAGATTTCCTGCATGGGAGCGTCTGTGGTTGATCTTATACGATCTCTATACGTATAATACACCCCACTAAGTCCTAAAATACGCCTAAAATGCTCCCAAATACACAAACCCACTTCTCTCTCTCTCCTTTCTTCCCTCCCACTCACTCTATAAAACCACCCACTACCCCCTGGTTTGGAAGAGAGCTCTGATACTCCTCACCTTTGGTTTCCACCAGAAAACCACTCCTCTCTCTCTCTCTCTACAAAACCATTCTTTTACCATCAAAACCACCTACAATACCATTCATCAAACCCAGAAATTCGACCCTTGATCATCGATCAACCACCTACATTGTTCAATTCGTCCAGAATACAAGCCAAAAACATCCACAATCAACCTCTCAAAGCCCAGAATCAAGCTCAAATTACAAACATCTTCCAAAAGGTAGTAAAAACATGTGATGAACTCACTGTTTTGATCCTTCTGAGGAAGGCTAGTGAGTTTAAGCAAGTTCTCTATACTTGCATTGAACTCACAAAGGCCTGAAAGTTGCTTAAAAACCTTTTTCAAATCTGCAGTTACAACAGGTTTGAGCGCTCAAGCCTCTGGCCTTGAGCGCTCAAGCCCAGTTCTGAACAGGCCTCTGTTTTGCTAACTTCTGATCTTTCTTTTGGTTTTGATCATTGTCTAAAAGTTAATTTCGTTCATGTAACACTCGAAGCAGTTTATTTCTACACCAAAACTACATGCATGAATGTAAATTAACTATTTCATAGTGATCAAACATCAAAAACTTCAAATTTCTCATATTTGACTGCAAAACAGTGGCTGTCTGTCCTTTTGAAACTTTATTTTATGTCTTTGGTGGTCCTGAGGAAGTATTGAAATCAGTTTAAAGGTCAAAAAGTGGAAAGCCATGTTATGGCTTGAGCGCTCAAGGTCAGATCTTTGAGCGCTCAAGCTGTTCTTGGTTTATTTGCAGTTTTCCAGCAATTCTGATGATGACTTATGATTTAATTCCTTGTTGGTGTCATCAGTGTAGTATTTGTGATCTGAACCCCTCTCTCTTGCAGAATTGGTTTGAGCGCTCAATCCATGAGCCTTGAGCGCTCAAACTGGTTCTAAAGCAAGTTTGTTTTAAGCATTTTCTGGTGATTTCTAAAGAGAGGTGATACTTATGTGATGTTTCTGTAGTGGTTTGAAGTCTTAAAGTATCATCAAATGTTAAAAACCAGCAAGGAAAATGTGTGGGTGGAATGAGGGTTGAGCGCTCAAGTCATCACCCTTGAGCGCTCAATCCCCATTCTGGAATCCAGATTGCAAATAGTTTGATAAGACTCATGTTCATAATTTCTTGAGTTATTGTATGATTTCTGCTGTAATTTACTTCTGTGGACATTTGTAGTTTCGTGTTCATCATCCATATAGATCGCGTGCACAAGCATCCACTGTAAAATCGCATCCCTTGTATATTTTGTTATTATGTGATTCCTGTCCCCGATTCCCCATTTATGTGAATAAATCAAATTTTAAACATTTCCAAAATCCCACAAAATGTTGAGTAGAGACCGGTTCACGGACCGGGCGAGAGGGGTGCCGTAAAACCCTTCCCCTCTCGTAACCAAACCCCCGAATCCGAGAAATCTTTGGTTCCGTCAGGACTAGTAAAATCTTTTTCTATGGCCAACGAGTCATATTTTTATCGGTTTCTCGGGTTCGGACCTCAAATCCGGGTGGCGACTCTAACAATCACAATCTCTTTCGAACAATCTCGGTGGGCCGTCCACATAGACGAGGTAAGAGGGGCAGAGAAGCTAGGCAGGTTTGGGGGCGATGGAGCATCATCCATGTCTACTAGAGAAATAACCATGTCTACTAGAGAAATAAGGTTAATGGGTTGGAGAGGCATACCTTGATTTGGAGGAGAAGGAGAGTACCAAGAGGACGAGTCACTATCTACTGAGCAGATACCTCCTTGAACAGCTCTAGTATCTTCTTCTTGGTCTTCTACTTCTTCAGCTCCACCCCTACCAGATGTGCTCGGCAATGAAAGGGGAATTACCTGGATAGTGTCCTGGGCTTCAAGACAGCTCGGGTTAGACGATGTGATGATGGGAATGGCAGTTTCGATTTCCACCCTACTGGCGATTGTCACTCCTTGGTTCGATGAGTGGGGACGGGAAACATGTGAAGCTCTCCCTTGCCGTAGACTGTTACGAGCCCTAGCTCGGCCTAACTCTGGGCGGGCGCTGGGGAGTATAGGGTCAATTGCTGGGGGCCAGGGATGGTGACTGCATGGCTCTCCTCGCCTATTGATTCCTCCCTAGTAGGAAGGAGTGTAGCCTAGCAGGATGTGGGGAGCACGACCGAGACCAATAGGGGTCGGTTCAAACCCGTCAAACCAAAGTGCGAGTGCTATATCTCGGCGGCGAAGTCCTGGATGGTCGACGAGGTGATTGTCGTTAATATTGGAAGCTGCAAAACAACAAAGCAAGGAAATATCACAAATATGAAGGTAAAAATGCAAAAGGAAGGCAGCTGAAGAAATGAAATAGATACTAACGCGGTGATCTAAACACATGATGGACTTGCACATCAATAAGGCCACCCTCTGAATCCCTGGACTTCCAGTTCCCAGTAACGACGAGGTAGTCGTTCCCCTCTCCTCTTGCAGAATTGGGAAGATCCGTAATAAGTTGTTGATTCTTATTCATAGTTTTAAGGTCATATGTGTGTTCTACGACACTATACATACGATGGATATCCCACCAGCCTGGAGATAGACCTAAAATCTTGTTCAGGGCAAGAACACTCATTACAACCCTAACAAAATTTGGGCATAACTGCATTGGATTAAGTCTACACCTCTCACATACGTCACATAAGAAGCGATCTAGAGGAAGGCGAAGGTCACACTCAGCAATAAACAGGATGTGAATGTGAATCCTATCTATGGTTTGATCGTGCTCCAGTAATGTCCTGGGACCAGGAAGCCTTAGCTCGATATCATTAGGAATATTGAAGTCTTGACGAAATTTTGCCATTTTTTGGTCTGAGTTAACTAAGTTTAACATTCTTCCATGGTTCAAATCGAGGAGGAAACCCTAGGAAGGATAGAGGAAAATGAAGGCCTAACGAGAAAGGGAAACTACTCAAACGAAAATTTGAGTAGAATGGACTTATAGGTGATGATTGGAGTGCCAATAGGAATTTCTGGTGACACAGAGTTTAGAAATGGAAGGTTTTTCGAGGAATAGAGCTCTGATGTAATGAAAATGGTGGGGACCTTCTCTTTTTTTTTTCTCCTGCTTTTGGAATGTGAAGTAGAAGAGGGAGAGGGAAGGGCAAGATCTTTTAAAGGTTTTTGTTTGAAAACAATAAATTAAATCATTTATGCCACCCCAAAACCCCATAAAGTGGGGGTGTGATGCACTACAAACGTCAACATAGGCCGTCCTTTGGCCTTATCTGAAGAGGAACAAGTCATTTCACAATTAATGCAAAAGCAAGTTTGCCTCCCACGTGATGGAGGGGCGTGCCAGAAGGAGGATAACTGACCGTTGAAACGAAGGAATAGAAAGCTCTGACCATTATTGTAGACAACAATGGTGAGCAGAGCAGGGGAGCAATTGAAGAGGGTGGAACCTAACTACTTGTAGAAAACATATAGCACGAGGAGATCACGTGCTCGACAAGGGTACCATGAGAGGGTAGTTAGTTCGACATTATTATGAAGGGGTCCCATGACCCTATGACGAACCGTTTTGACCATGAATAAGATCAGAACTAGGGCTGTCCAGCGGATCATCCGATCCGCTCAATCCGCCAAATCCGATCCGTCCGTAGACCCATCCGTGAATGTTCGGTTCGGTTCCGGATCGAGAATTTCCTATCTGGCGGTTCCGGATCCGGATCGGATCGGATCCGCTCAATCCGCTCAATAATCCTTCTTAATCTGTCAAATCTGCCCGATCCGATCTGATCCGACCCGATCCGTAACCGATCCGTGAATGTTCGGTTCGGTTCCGGATCTTAAAAACCATAATCCACTCTGAGCGGATCGGATCGGATCCGAATCCAATCCGTTCGGATCCGATCCATGGACACCCCTAGTCAGAACTACAGGATAAACACCAACTGCAGGTGGACTAGCTCGGTGTTAACCACGTGAGGGTATCTCAGGACATAGCCGAGCTAGTCAGACTGCGAATATGGCCAAGGTTTGCATACAAGACTACATGTCTAGCTTGGCATAGTTTGGCACATGTAGACTAGGCCTTGTAGGGCCCATGCTGAGCTATATGGCTGCCTTAAGAGTATGAGGCGGTGTAATATTCCAGAAGGATCTGGGTCAGTCTCTTATGAGAAAAGAGGCAATCCCGTAATTTAAGGATACACATAGGCATTCCTTATACAAATAGGAATGCGTTATAAGGAATCCTAGTGCAGATCTAATTACACGGCCCTATAGGAAAGAGACCTATATGGAAGGAAACTTTATCACTAGAAGAGACCTTGTACATGTAGCACCACAATACCTAATAGGATGAGTCCTATTAGGAAAGGTTTCCTAAAGCAATTAGGAAACCAGGGCTACTAGAAGCCTTGATCAACAAGTAAACCTACGATTATAAATAAAGCATCATACCCTTGAAGAAAGGTACCCTGTGACTCATTGTTATATGCATTGTCTTTGGCTTATTTAGTAAATCCTTACTAACTTAAGCATTGGAGGACCTTTGCCGACGAGAGGCAAAGGTACTCTAACCCTTTGTCTATTTTGCAGCATTAGGGTTCCGACAAAGGAAACACGAGCAATCTCATAAGTGGATTTTATCCCCGTACAATATTCATTAATGGTATTTGGACAAGTTTAGTTGATGTCATTTTTCTTCTTATTAAAACTCTTATTCAAATCAATTCTTGGTTTCTTCCGGTGCTCCTAAATTTTATTGCAAATAAATGGCAATTGGTTCAAGTGGACAACTAGCAAGAGATTCTACACTTTTTATCAAGTTTTCATCATTTAGTTTATTTCCTAGGATTAGGAATTTGTTGACAGTATTTTTTAAATGCAGTGTGTACTCGGCCCTCTTTAAGTTAAAAAATAAAAAAAATAAGGATATCAAATTAGCCTTTTTCTTTATTAAAATTATCATGATATCTGTGGGGGGCGCTTCACCAGAAAGACCTCTTTGCCCGTTTGGTACTGCGCAGAGGGGGGAGGAGCTGGGCTGAACCTCACTAGATCCTTAGGGACCCGTCGGTGAAGAGGGTTGGGGCTCCTGGGAGTGCCGGAGGAGGACCTGCACAAGGGAGCAACCACGTTAGTGCCTAGCCCGGACGGTGGTGGTCAGGGAAGGCACTCCGATGGCTAAGTTAGCAATGGGGAGAGAAGTATAGTGGAGAGCTAGAGGGAGAAAGTGCAACTGAGAGCTAAATGTAGAGAGAGAGAGGGTCGTGAGAGAGGCGTCCTTGTACGAAGGGGGTGAGGGGCATATTTATAGGTGAGGAGGCGCGTGTCCTACACGCCCCTCGGGGGCCTCACGTGCACCATCCCTATGACCACATTCAATGCATGGACTGACATTTACTCTTCAAGTGGCACCTCGGACGCTCCCCAGAGTCGTCACCTGACACTGATATTCCCATCCATCAGATCCCCCACCCTCCCCCCTGCAGACCTAGGCTGCAGGGTTGGTGGCTCACCATAAATGCAATGCAGGTGGGTGGTTCAGACTGTCAGGCGTGCCTCGATCGAGCCCCCGACATTTGACGCGACCCCCCTCCCCCCAGTACCGAGGTCAATCAACTCGTTCTCGGGAGGGGCTCGGGAACCGACCCCCCAAGGGCAGCTCTGGTCCCCCACGGGGCTGGCCGAGCCGCGCTATCTGGGCTCCCGAGGATAGGGCCCCCTGGTCACCGGGACCCCGACCATGATACTCACTGTCCCCCCCGGGAGGCTGCCCGGCCAGGACTAAGGGTCCCGAACCTATCTGATCTGATTCGGTGGAGGTGACCCCCAGGACCCCTCCCCCCCCGTGCCCCTTGTTAGGGGGGGGGGGGTGGTGTAGCTGAGGACCGTGACCCCCTGGGTCCCCCGGCCGCTACAATAGCCCCTCAACTTCATCAATCAGTGCTTGGCAATTGGGGGAGTTGACCAATCCGAGCGGCCAGGCGGAGCCCCTATCCATAGCCGAGGGCATCACGAACAAAGCTCAATGAGCGGCGGAGGGGTGGTCCGAGCGTTGTGGTCGGAACGTCACATCGCTCTGAAGCTGAAAAGACGCGTGATGTGACGTCGTTTTGGAGGTGACGTTTGGACTTATCCAATGTCAGAGATTCCGTGACGTGGCATGACGTCGTCTGCAACGTGTCGCCTTGGTATTCGTCCGAGGGCCGTCGCACGGGATTCGCGCCAAAACCTTTCGAAAGGGGCGGACAGGTGTCACGCCCTGATTGGTCAGCCGAGCCTCCGCGCCGTTTCCCGAGCCGACGCATCGTTTCCCCATTAATGCGACGGGTGACAGCCCCCCTCCCCCCAATAAATGCAACTTTGGGGGGAGAGAGAAGGCGCTGTTACTTCGTCATTTTCACTCCTTGCCGGAAAAACCTACGCTGCCGTGGAAGTCCAACCGTTTCAAGGCCAGATCTTGCATCTCAGCCACTTTCAACGCTAAAACTTGAGGTAAAATACTTCCTCCTTTCATTTCTCTGCATTTTAGTCCCTTTTCCATGCATTTTGGGCCATTTTTGGCCCATTTTTAGCGTTTTCGAGTCTGCCTCTGTTTCGGTTGAGTTTTTCGGCGAGTCCCACGGCCGCGTACGGCTGCCGTTTTCGTTTTCTGGGCAGGTTGAGTATTCAACGTGTTCTTCCGAGCGCAGGTTGAATACTCAACTTGTTCTTCCGAGGCCTCGTGCCGATTTTGCCGTGGAGCGTGACCTTCTTCCCGAATGCACACACGACGCCTCAGGTCCAGCCGAGTCATCCGAGTGGGTAGGTCCCCTCGTTAGCCGAGCGTATCCCATATAGGGATCTGCATTCGCACTTGCACCCCTATGCATATAGCTGATGGGTTTTTTCCGTGCACTTTTTTAGGTTCTCTGGTGGATGAGCAACGAGCCATTCGTGATTTCTGACAGCGACGAGGACGACGACTTTGAACAAGCACGCGAGTACATCCGAGAGCTCGGGAGCCGCTATCGTAGTCCCTCCCTGAGCGCACTCAATATCCCGCACCTCCAAACGATCTATCCCGAAGGGTACAATAGAATGGAGGAAGAAAGAACCAACATTGATTCCGGGGCCTCCACATCCCGAGCCCCCGAGCATCCAGATTCCCCGAGGGCCCCTGATTCGCCCGAGGTGGAGATATTCGAACCCATCCCCGAGCCCATGGAGATCGTCGACCTGGGGAACGGGGAAGAGGAGGTGGGACGAAGCGGCTCATCGGACCTCGCTCCGCCCGAGACAGGGGAAGGAGAGGCCCACCACCGAGAGCTCAGCGCGCGGAGGCGCCCACACTTGCCCTCGGGGAGGACTGGGAGGAGGTCCCACTCCCCAAGATCGGGGAGGACGAGTGCCGCTATGTCAAGGAGTTTGACCCTGAGCACCCCCAACGCTTGGCGACCTTTCGGAGAAGTACAAAATCCCACCGGACGTGGACATAGAGCTCCAGTTTGGTGACAGGATCCAATATGAGGATGACCACATCACGGTCCCCCTAATGGCCATCACCGAGGGGGGGGGGGGGGGGGGGCTCCGATTTCCCTTTTCGAAGATCGTCTGCCAGCTCCTCTACTACTACAACCTCGGGCCTCACCAGGTGGTGGTGAACGTGTACTGAGTCCTGTGCTCGGTGCTGAAGCTGGCCGAGAGGTACCACATCCCGGTCACGGTGTATGACGTCCTCGGGATCTACCTCGTGGGCCTCAGCCCGAGGTTCCGGCGATACTACTTCGTCGTCTGGAACGAGTACGACCACTTAATTGGGGACCTCTACGACTCCGAGGAGCATCAGTACAATTACGTGACGGTGAGGGGGAACTACACATGGGCCCCTGAGGAACCGCACACCTGGCCCCTCAACCACCGCCGAGGGGATCCCGGTAAGCCTTCGTTATTTTGCACTCACTTGATTCATGTTTGATTCTTGCCGAGGACTGACTTATCTTCTTGTTTTTCCCCTTTGCAGTTTGCAGCGTTGTCAACAAGAGGCTACTCGAGCTCTCGGACGACGACGTGATCCGAGCTCTCTTCGCCCACGGCCAGCAGCAAGCCCATCTCCTCTTTGGTTACGAGCCGAGCTACCACGACTACTTGCACAGGGGAAAAACTCCGAGGGCCAGCAACCGCCGGAGGAGGAGGAGAACGACTCTCCCAGACGAGGAGTTGGAACAACTTTGGGGAAGGGAGAGGTAGCCGAGCGGTGATATGGCGGCTGCTGGGGACAGGCCCACTCTTTAGCAGCTGAGGGCCGCCGCTAGGCGTCAAGCTCGGGGTGGCTCGGTGACTCAGCGGACTGGGATGAGAAGACCAAGGGAAGAGCAGCCGAGGGCGGAGGAGGAACTTGCAGAAAAGAGGCATCAAGAAGGCGAGACATCTCCTCTGGTCCCTCCGAGGCCTTCTGAAACACCTGAGGCCAAGCTTGACTAGGGAGCCCCCACCACCACACTTGCTGCGCAGCCCCCTACCCAGAGCCAAGAACAAGCCCCATCCCGCGCCCCCGGCCGGAGGACGGCCACTGCCAACCGTGAGGTGGCTCGCAGGTCTGAAGTCCTTCCTCCTCCCAATGTTTGGGCCCCCTCCTTTACAGGCCGCGGCGGGGCCCCCTGACACATGCCGACAGCGTTCAGAGGGATCCCAATGTGGCCAACATCTTGCTGAAGGGGCTGGCCCTTCCCGCAGACATTTCTTCCTTGGACGCGTCTTCCATCGACGACAACTTCCAGGAGCTCCACAGTAGCTTGGTTAAGGTACTAACCCCTGTTTATCAGAGGATCCTTCTTTCTTTTTCGTACGCTCGGTTCTGACTCTCTTTTCTTTCAGGTGAGCCAGGCCTCCATTGCCGTGCACAAGAAGGCAGTGGCATTGGCCAAAGCCACCAGGTCCGCCGAGGCAAATCTCAAGGAAGAACGCAAGGCCTCTGGGCAGCTAAAAGCCGAGGTAGAAGGACTCGGGAAAAAGCTGGAGGATCTGAACCTTGACAGGCAAGGCACCGAGGACCGCATAAGGGCCGCCGAGGATAGGGCTACGGCCGCGGAGTGCGACGCCAGGGCTGCTAAGGAGAGGGCGAAGGCTGCCGAAGAGAAGGCCAAGAAGGCCACTGAGAGGGCGAAAGCGGCTGAGGGCCGGCTCCGAGATCTTCAAACTGAGTAGGAGGACATGCTGGCCGCGGCGGACGCGAACGGCTTCAAGAGGGGGGAGAGTGAAGCCGGGAAGTAGTACCTGAAAGAATCCGAGGAGATCGAGGCGGCCGCGTTCGAGAAGGGTTATTTCCTTTGTCATACGGACTGCTTTCCGACGGCCTACCTCCGAGGAGTGGATGCTTGCGGTGCTCCCCCCGAAGCCGAGGCCCGAACTGTCCCTCCGATCCCCGAGCCCACCGTCCCCAAAATGCCCATGGATGATCTCGAAGAGGAGGCCAAGGGGGGTGAGGACAATGAGGAGGCCTAGATTTGCTTAGATTTTGATTTTCTTGATTCTTATTTCAATTTTGTAAACTATTGGGACTGGCGCCGAACTGTTAGGGTAATTTGCCAGATCTCAAATTTTGTAACCCTAACACAGGTTCCGGGGGCCGACAACGAACAATGAACCAACGCCGAGCCCCCCCTTTTTTGACGTGGATGGATGAATGGATGGATGCTCTTTCTTTATGCAATTGTTTGAAAATTTTCTAACTTTGAGCACTGATGATAGTTTGTACCAAGCGTAGGCGCTAGGCCTCTTAGTAACTAGCCCCTCTTCGGGAGAAAGCAAAGTACGTTTGCTTCCTGCCAAAAACAAGTGGGGAAGTGATGATAGCAAGGCCTGGTAGTTCAACCCGAGGCCCTGCATGAGGAATCATCCGAGACCGAACCCGTGAGCTCCACCGAGCACGGTTGGGAAAAATCTCGACTTAGGTGGGGAATCTCTTCGATAGCCCCCGATTTCGGACCTAAGCAGAGGTGGCCTTTAGCCGAACATTAACCAGCGTTCATCCCCCGAGCCCGTATTGGCTGGGGGGGTTGGATGATAGCAAGGTCTGGTAGTTCAACCCGAGGCCCAGCATTAGGGATCATCCGAGACCAACCGGTCTGCCCGTGAGCTCCATCGAGCACGGGGGTTCTGCCGAACGGGATAGCGTGCCATAGCGCTCCACCGAACGCACCGAACGTAGAGTGTACCGCAAGTTCCAGCGGACGCCAAGTAATTGATCTTTCACGAACAAAACGGATGACAATACTAGAAATGTTAGAAAGAGTTGATCATTAAAAACACCCACTCGTATTACAAAAATTCTACCGAGGGTACTGTGAACATGAAACAAGCTATGAAAGGCTACCCGTAAAATTTCCTAAGCTTGAAGGCGTTCCACGGGTTGCTCACAACCGTGCCACCCATTTCGGCAAGTTTGTAAGCCCCATAGCCGGCCTTGGCCGTGATTCGGAACGGGCCTTCCCAGTTGGGCATGAATTTCTTCTTATTCTTCTTCTGGACCACCTATCGGAGGACGAGGTCGTCAACATGAAAGGGGCGCATCCGGACGTTCTTCTTGTACCCACGGGCCACCTCTTGTTGGTAGGCGGCGTACCGGATATTAGCGTCGTCGCGGAGGTCCTCAACATGGTTGAGTTCGGATGCAATGTGTTCGTCGTTAGTGGCAGGGTGGAAGGCCTCGGTGCGCTCCGTTGGAGCCGTCGTAGTGAGGGGGAGGACCGCCTCCATCCCATAAGCCAGTGAAAAGGGTGTTCGGCCAGTACCCCGCCGTGGGGTGGTGCGATAGCCCCAGAGGACTTTGGGGAGTTCCTCGACCCATTTCCCCCGTTTGTTGGTCAACCGCCTCTTGAGGCCAGCCGAGATGGACTTGTTGGAGGCCTCGGCTTGGCCGTTCCCTTGAGGGTACGCCACCGTTGAATTGTAGACGCGAATGTTCCTCTTCTTGCACAATGTTTTTATGGCCTCGACCACAAACTGGGTACCGTTATCCGAGACGATAGCGTACGGAACGCCGAACCTGGAGATAATGTTCTTCCAGATGAAGTGTTCCACCTCGGCTGCAGTAATGTGGATGAGGGGTTCTGCCTCAACCCACTTGGTGAAGTAGTCCGTGGCGGTGATGAGGTGCCTAAATCCGCCGGGGGGAGTTGGAAGCACTCCGACGATATCAAGCCCCCACTGAGCGAATGGCCACGGGCTGGTGACGGGGTTAAGGAAAAGCGTGGGCTGATGGAGGAGGGGAGAGTGTTTCTGACAAGATCCGCAGCTCCTCACATAGTCCTCGGCTGATTTTCGCATTTTAGGCCACAAGTAACCTTGGGACACAGCGCGCTCGGCCAAGGACCGTCCTCCCGAGTGGCAGCCACTGCTGCCCTCGCGAAGCTCATGGAGGACCCGTGGGACCTCTTCCTAGTGGAGCACGCGCAAGTCTGGACCGATGTAGGTGCGCCTGTAGAGTTGGCCAGTCGCGGAGAGGAAGTACGAGGCCGCTTGGCACCGAAGTCAGTGGGCCACCTTTTTGTCCTCGGGTAGCCGCTCGTCCCGTAGGTAGGCAACAAATGGGTCCATCCAACTAGGACCTAAAGGAGCGACACACATGACGTCTTCCTGCCTGGGCTCGAAGCTGGGGGTGGGAATGTCCCCAAGGATGACTGTCCGGGAACCCCCGATGTCAGAGCAGGCCGAGCCAAGGGCGGCAAGGGCATTAACGTGAGCGTTGCGTGCTCGGCTGATACGCCAGAAATCAACCTTCTTGAAGTCCTCTTGCAACTTCAAGACGTGACTGAGATATTTGAGCATCCGGCTATCGCCGGAGCCATAATCGCTATTGAGCTGGTTGACCACCAACAAGGAATCGCTGTAGACCTACAGCTCTTCTATGCCGAGGTTCAAGGCGAGGCGCAGCCCCGCGATGAGAGCCTCGTACTCGGCTTCGTTGTTTGTGGCTGGAAAGCCGATGCTCATGGCGCACTCGTGGAGGGTGCCCTCGGGGGACACGAGTACTATACCAGCCCCCGCCCCCGGCTGTTGGAGGCTCCGTCGACATGCATGTGCCAGGAGTCGCCGGTGTAAATCGTCGCCGTACTTGGTGGAGATCTTTTGAGGACGAATCCCGGCTGCGCAGGGGTGGGATCATCAGGGGTGCCAGCTGCCTGCTCCTGCTTTGCCTCGGCATCCAACCTCGGGGTGAGCTCGGCTATAAAGTCTGCCAGAGCCTACCCCTTGATCGCTGCTCGCGGCTCAAAGAGGATGTCAAAGTTCGCCAATTCCATTGACCACCTGCAGATCCTGTCCGAGAGGGCTGCCTTCCGGAGTACAGCTTTGAGGGGGTATTCGGTAATAACGATGATCGTGTGGCACTGGAAGTAGGGGAGGAGCTTGCGCTTTGCCGTGACAAGGGCAAGCGCCAACTTCTCCAGTGGCAAGTACCTTGTCTCGGCTGGGAGCATGGTCTTGCTGGAGTAGTAGATGGGCTGCTGATCCGGCCCTTCTTGCCGGACCAATGCCGAGCTCACCGCATGCTCCGACACCGCCAGGTACAGGTGGAGGTCCTCTTCTTCCGCCGGGGTAACCAGGAGGGGAGCCTTAGCCATGTACCCTTTGAGCTCGGCAAGGGCCCTATCGCATTCCGGGTTCCACTGGAACGCTCTCTTGCTAGTCTTGATGGACTCGAAGAACGGACGACAGGCGTCCGAAGACTTGCTAATAAAGCGGTTGAGGGCTGCCGCCATTCTGGTGAGTCGCTGGACTTCCCTGATCGTCGTTGGGGCTCGGAGCCTTTGGATGGCGGTGACCTGATTCGGATCCGCTTTGATCCCCCGCCGAGTAACAAGGTACCCCAAGAATTTTCGCGAGCCCACCCCAAAGGCACACTTCTCGGCGTTAAGCCGCAGTCTGTGCGTCCTGAGTATGGCGAAGATCTTGCCGAGGTGACTCAGATGGTCCTCCGCGAGTTTGCTCTTTATTACCATGTCGTCGATGTATGCCTCCATGATGTCCCCGAGTTCCCTCTGGAACATCTTGGAAACCATCCTCTGATAGGTGGCTCTGGCGTTCTTCAGGCCAAAGGGCATTACCTGGCAGCAGTAAGTACCCCGCGGCATGATGAAGGCTGTTTTCTCCACGTCCCCCTCGTCCATGGCGATCTGGTGGTACCCTCGGTACGCATCCATGAAGCTCAGCCTAGCGTGTCCGGCGGTGGCATCTACCAATTGGTCTATCCGAGGGAGAGGGAAACAGTCCTTCGGGCAGGCCTCGTTGAGGTTGGTATAGTCGACGCATACCCGCCATTTGCCGGTCTTCTTCTTCACCACCACGGTGTTGGCCAACCAGGTGGGGTACTGCACCTCCCGGATGGCCTCGGCTTTTATGAGCTTTTGGACCTCCTCGACCACGGCGTCCGAGGACCGCCTTGGCCTCTGTACCACCGGTTTCCTAGCCGGATCAACGTTGAGTTTATGCGTGATGAAATCCGGGCTCACGCTTGGCATTTCATAAGGAGTCCACGCAAAAACCTCAACGTTGCCCTTGAGGAAGTGAACCAGGTCGTTGCGCTCGGGGTTAGAGAGCTCGGATCCCACCATGAAGTACCTGCTGCCATCCTCGTTTATTGGTACCTTGATGAGACCCTCCACGGCCTTCTCCTCGGCCAGGGAGCCGACGTTGTCGAGGACAGGAGTGGACTCTGGCATTTCGATCCATTGGATCTGCTTCGGCATCCTACTTTCCTTTCTGTCCTTCACACGAACAACGTTCACAAAGCACTTCTTGGAGGCCATCTGGTTACCCCAGACGACCTCCTGCTTCTCAGATGTGCCGACGAAGCGAAGGTACTGATGGAGGGTGGAGGCAATCGCCCTCATGGCGTGGAGCCATCCCCGCCCAAGGATGGCGTTGTAGGGGCTCGGGGAGTCCACTACCGTGAAGTCAACGTCTAACCGCATCGACCCCGCCGCGACCGGGAGAGTAATGCTACCAAGGGGGTACACGGGGTGTCCCGCGAATCCCACCAGGGGGGTGTCCGTAGGGGTCAGCTCGTCACGCGTATGTCCGAGGGCTTTGAACGCCGAATAATAAAGGACGTCCGCGGAGCTCCCCTGATCAATCAATATTCTCCGAACGTCTCTATCGTCGACCTCGACCACGAGGGCGTCCTCGTGGGGAAGCCGTAACCCTTCCAAATCTAGCTCGGTGAAGGAGATTGTGTGGGGGTCCTCTGGCTCCTGATACTTCCGCTTCGGGGGTTGCCCGACCAAGAGTACCTGGATTGCTTGTTCTATTTTCGCCAACTCGTGGTGCATCTCCTCGGCTTTGTCCTTACTCATCGGACCGTGGATCGTTACAACAACCCCACCCCTCCCTCTCGGCCCCCCCCTGCGGAGGCTGCTGCCTCGTGGGCGGAGGGGGAAGTGGGAGAGGTCCCCGAGCGGGGAGAGGAGTTCTGGTGCAGTCGATCCATTTTCTAATCGCCCCTCGGTCACCAATCGCTCCAGATGGGCTTTGAACGGTCGGCAACCGGTCGTGTAGTGCCCCACCTCGTTATGGTAGGTGCACTTGCCCCTCTGGGTTGGGTCCGATCCCATCTTGTCCTCGGGCCAGAGAAACCACCTTGTCCGACCAATCTCCGTGAGTAGCCGGTAGATTGGTAGGGTGAAGACGATTGTCTCGGCCACGTAGTCGTTGTCGTTCCTGGGGGGGTCTTTCCCATCCGCCACTATTATCATTGCCTCTGCTATTGTTGTCTCGGACAGCGTTTTCTCGGTAGCCCCTGCTACTATTTCCACCACCCTGCTCGCCCCTTCCTCCCTTCTTGATGTTATTGACCTACTTTTTCCCTTCCTTCGGGGAGCTCTTGCTGCTGCCCCCCTTTGAAGCTTTATTGACAAGGAACTCCTCCAGCTCATGGTACCTGTCCACAGTACGCATAAGCTCGGTCATGTCCTTCGGGGGGTGCACCATGAGGTTCTTGAAGAGGTCCGAGGAGTCTTCCAGGCCATTTTTGAACGACGTGGTCGCCACCTTCTGGTCGCAATTTTCAACCAGGCTGTACACCTCCCAGTAGCGGGTGATGTACTCCTTGAGGGTCTCGTTTGACCCCCTCTTCATGTTTACCAGCGCGTCAAGCGTCTTCGGCTGTGTATTGCTTGTCACAAACCGAGACGTGAACGCGCGCTCGAGCTCATCAAAGTCAAAAACTGACCCCGGAGCGAGCTGGCCGTACCACAGGAGGACAGTGGTCCCCAGACTCATGGAAAAGGTTTTGCACATGAGGGCATCACTATGTCCATAAAGCTCGGAGACCAACCGATACTGTTGTATGTGGGTAATGGCATCCGTGGTCGGCTCGTGCTTATCGAACTTCGGGATTTTGAATCCCCTGGGGGGGATTACTTCTGCGACCTCGACCACAAAGGGGGATTGTTTGGCCTTCTCCAGCTGATAGTCGGACTGGCTGGGATTAAGGCGGTTGAGGTCGACTGTTTGGTGCGCCCCGCAAGCTCTCTTGGGAGGGACGACCTGTCGATGCCGGGCCTCGATGTCGTTATGCACATTGCTGCGCTCGGATGAACGCCTCTTTGCATGGGGTCCACGACCAGTGTGCCCGTCGTTCCTCGGGGTGGTAGACCTTCATGCCCCCTGTCCGGGTGTTGACGAGCACTATGCTCCCGCCCTGATGGCGGAGCTCATATCTTTCCCCCGGGTTAAGGCCCTGGTCCAGGTTGTTGCCAACTCTTCTTGCCGACGTGGCTTCCGGGGCGTCGGCCCTATCACGATGGCCCCGTCGGTTGTCCTCGGTGAGAACCTCCCGAGTGCCATGCCGGTCCTCCGTCCGACCAGGGCAGCGGGCACCGGCGCGATCAACCGATCGGCTCGGGTGTCGGTAATCCCTCCGGTCTGCCGATGGGTTGCCACCGACAGGCTCCTGGTGTGCAGGCATGGCTCCTGCTGGGCCTTTGCCCCTGTTCAGGTCCCTTTGAAGCCGCCGAGCGTACTTGGCGTCTCCACCGACGTCCGGGGTCTTGGCGCTGGAGGCCGTGGCACTGTCCTCCGGGTAATCAATTTGCCTTATCTGCCTCGTCTGGGTCTGTTGGTTCCGAGAGGAGGCACACTCCTGGGGGATTACGAAAGCATTTCCTCGGCTGTCAACCTCAATGACCGGGCCAAGGCGGTTGAATACCGGAGCCCTCGTACCCTCGCTCCTCGCGCTCGGTTGGGGCCTCCTGGTCCTCGTTCGACCCCCAGACTTCGAGATTGTAGGCTGATTTCTGGCTTGCTTCATAGCCAGTACCTCCTTTCTTAACAAGGCCAATTTGGCTTCGACAGTGAGGGGTGGAGGCGGAGGTAACGCCTCCCTCTGGGCTGGAGTAGTAAGCTTGTCAAGGGAAACAACATCGCCATTCATGCTGAACAGGACGCTCGTCGTGCGGGCGTTACTGGGGCCGGCGGCGTTGGACGCCACCGAAACGGTCCCATCCCTGTTGAGGATGGGGGAAAGGGTGAGCCCCAAGTCACTCCTAACTTGGTGGTATCTGCTGCGGTCCGTGCTGTTGATGTACCCGACAACGTCGAACGCACCCATGCCAAGAGTGAGGTTAGCCATCTTTTTAGTAGCTATGGAAGAGGCGTGGAGGAGGTCTGAGCAAGGTTGAAGAACCACCACTAATAGAAAAGAGAGGCTGGGAGAGATAACTCAATCCCCAGCGGAGTCGCCAATTGTGGGGGGCGCTTCACCGGAAAGACCTCTTTGCCCGTTTGGTACTGCGTAGAGGGGGGAGGAGCTGGGCTGAACCTCACTAGATCCTTAGGGACCCGTCGGTGAAGAGGGCTGGGGCTCCTGGGAGTGCCGGAGGAGGACCTGCACAAGGGAGCAACCACGTTAGTGCCTGGCCCGGACGGTGGTGGTTCGGGAAGGCACTCCGATGGCTAAGTTAGCAATGGGGAGAGAAGTTTAGTGGAGAGTTAGAGGGAGAAAGTGCAGCTGAGAGCTAAATGTAGAAAGAGAGGGTCGTGAGAGAGGTGTCCTTGTACGAAGGGGGTGAGGGGCATATTTATAGGTGAGGGTCGCGTTCCCACACGCCCCTCGGGGGCCTCACGCGCACCGTCCCTATGACCGCATTCAATGCATGGACTGACATTTACTCTTCAAGTGGCACCTCGGACGCTCCCCAGAGTCGTCACCTGACACTGATATTCCCATCCATCAGATCCCCCACCCTCCCCCTGCAGACCTAGGCTGCAGGGTTGGTGGCTCACCATAAATGCAATGCAGGTGGGTGGTTCAGACTGTCAGGCGTGCCTCGATCGAGCCCCCGACATCTGACGCGACCCCCCTCCCCCCGGTACCGAGGTCAATCGACTCGTTCCTGGGAGGGGCTCGGGAACCGACCTCCCAAGGGCAGCTCTGGTCCCCCACGGGGCTGGCCGAGCCGCGCTATCTGGGCTCCCGAGGACAGGGGTCACCGGGACCCCGGCCATTATACTCACTGTCCCCCCCCGGGAGGCTGCCCGGCCAGGACTAGGGGTCCCGAACCTATCTGATCTGATTCGGTGGAGGTGACCCCCAGGACCCCCGCCCCCTGCCCCTGGGGGGGGGGTAGCCGAGGACCGTGACCCCCTGGGTCCCCCGGCCGCTACAATATCAAATAACCTTGCCAGCCCCAAATCAACGAGAGTTCACTTGGCAAATTACTCTGATCCCCCTTCAGAAATCTTGTCCCCATTTACCCTCGCGAATCAAAACCTTGATGGTTCCATTGTGGTTGATCATGACTTTGTAATGAAATAGTTTATTAGAGACCCTCCTTTGGCTAATTTGAAAAAATTGGTTTTTGTGGTTTTTTTCGTTGTCCTTGTTCAATTTTTTTTTTTTGCATTTATTAGTTTTTGGTCGATTTTTTGTGGTTTCTTTTCTTGTCTCGACGAGAGGAATCAAAAAGTATAAAATTATTAGCCAAATTTAAAGTTTTGTGAATAAAGACGAAAAATAATCCAAAAAACTGGTTTATTTTTGTTTATTTTCAGCTTTATTCAAAAAACTATTACTTTTGACAATAATTTTATACTCTTTGGATTCGTCTCGACGAGATAAATCCAGAAACCACAAAATCTTGACGCAAAACTAACAAATGCAATTTTTTTTTGAATAAAGACAACGAAAAAAACCAAAAAACCAGTTTTTTAAATTTAGCCAAAGGAGGATGCAAATGAACTGTATTTGACTTTTGCCTTTGATTTTGGTCTTGGTGAGATTCTTTTCCTTTCTTTTTCTTTGTGTTTTGAATTTTTCCCACCTTTTTTTGGGTATCTAATGGCATAACAATTGCCAATAAAAGATATGTTAAAACCACTTGTGGAAAGCCCCTGAAAAAGAGTACATGGAACTTTCTCCTTGCAACCGAGAAGGTGGATGAATCTAATACAGTTGATCGAACTAGCTCGGATGGTACTGAGCTCTACATGGCACCGGAGAGGTACTTTACTTGGGAAAACGCCAAGATTGGCACTAAGGCTGACATTTTTAGTCTAGGTATCATTATGGTGGAGGTTTTGGACCCTCTAGAGCCAAGGGATAGAGATTCTATTTTGAAGGAATTAAAGAAGGAAGCAGAAAAGGAGTTACAAGATATTGTATTCCCAGAGTCATTAAAGAGATGTCCCAAGTCAGTAATGCATTTTTTAGCTAAAAATCCTTCAAAT
The DNA here is from genome assembly GCA_963854785.1 of Vaccinium vitis-idaea. Classification (NCBI taxonomy): domain Eukaryota; kingdom Viridiplantae; phylum Streptophyta; class Magnoliopsida; order Ericales; family Ericaceae; genus Vaccinium; species Vaccinium vitis-idaea. The sequence continues at coordinate 37,719,241 of OY978216.1, forward strand.
AGGCCATCAGCTGATGCAATCTATAAGGGTGCTGCTTTCCAATTCAAACCAGATTCTGCTGTAAGTTCCGGTTGCCTTTTTGCTCTTTTATTTTTCGTTCGGGTTGATTGCATTCATTTTCATTGAAGAAAATGGCTACAATACACACCCCTTTTTGGGTGTGTATCATATGCACCCAAGTTATCTACCGTTGGATCTTAAAAAGTTACGAATCAATTACATAAAGTTACGAATCAATTACTTGTTAACCTGAGCAACATGTGACCTAACAAATTAAAGGAAAAAAAAGAAGGATAAACTTCACTTACCTCCCCTAAGGTTTCTGACAAATACAGAGACCTCCCCTATACTTTCTGAAATTCCACTGACCTCCTTTACTATTTAAACTAATTGTCAGATTCCCCCAGCCATTACTTTAAGGCTAACGGCATTAACTTTTTGCGTGAAATGACCGTAGTAATCTTAGTATATATTCTCCACCCTAAAAAAAATAGTTTAACAAAAAAACCATTTTTAAAAAAAAAAAGAGTTAAAAAAAGTTTTTCTAAAAATTTAACCGTTTTTCATTTAAAAACAAAAAGTAACAAAGGGAATTTTTTTCAGCAAAACTACTTTTTGAAATTTTTTGTTGAAAATATTTTTTCAAGGGAAATTTTTTTTTTTCAAAAACGTTTCTTGAAATCCGAAAGTTTTGAAAATATTTTTCTGGATAAAAACTAGTTTTTTGTAAACCATTATTTTAAAAGTAAAGATTAGAAGTATTTTATTTTCCAAAAATCTGAAATTAAAGTTTGAAAAAAAATTGTGTAAAAAACGATTTTCAAAATCTGTTTTTTTCCCCCTTAAAAAATCTATTTTTAACAAAAAAAACTATCAAAAAGTATCCTTTTTTGAAAAAAAAATAAAAATCTCTTTGATACGGATTTGCTTTTAAATGAACAACGGTATAATTTTTTTGAAAAACTTTTTTAACTCTATTTTTTAAATACGGTTTAAATTATGCCATAGTTATAGTTTGAAAAAATTAAAGAGCTTAATTTTTCAAGTTGAGCCATAGTTTTCAAGTAAGTAAAAGTGCTTTCAAATTCTAAGGGAAGAGAGACCCAAATTAGTATATGAAATTAATTTAGAATAAAAATATGTTCTTCTTTTTCTTTTTGTGAAAATTGAAACTAAAATTATTTTAAAGAAAACACATTTACTTCTTCGAAACACATTTTTATCGATTATACATGGTTGAAAAGTTACGATTTTTTTTACTATAAAAGTTACGAGATGAACGAAATGTTACGAAACATATTTGTGAGAAGTTACGAATTTTTGTCTAAAAGTTACGAGACGCAAAAAAATTGTTACGAATCATATTTGAGAAAAGTTATGAATTTTTTGTCTCAAAGTTACGAGTCCCACAAAAACTTATGAAATACTAAAAAGTTACAAAACACAAGAAAATGTTACCAATCATATTGTTGAAAAGTTACGAATTCTTAGTTTAAAAGTTATGAAACTCATAAAAATGTTATGAATGACCGGTCATTTATTATGAGGTGGCTCAATATAGGCTACACAATGGGTGCATACCATACACACCTTAAGTGTGTGTATCAAAGAGAAATTCTTTCAAAAAAGGATACTTTTCGATAGTTTTTTTTTTTTTTTGTTGAAATAGTTTTTTGCAGGGGAAAACAAAATTTTGAAAATAGTTTTTTTTTTCAAAATTATTTTCAGATTTTTGGGAAAACAATTTCTAAACTTTATTTTTTAAATAATGGTTTACCAAAAACTAGTTTTTATCCAGAAAAATATTTTCAAAACTTTCATATTTCAAGAAACTTTTTTCAAATTTTTTTTCCCTTGTAAAAATATATTAAACAAAAAATTTCAAAAAGTAGTTTTGTTGAAAAAAATTCTCTTTGTTACTTTTTGTTTTTAAATGAAAAACGGTTTAATTTTTTTAAAAACTTTTTAAACTCTTTTTAAAAAAATGGTTTTTTTTTTTTTGGTCTAAACTGTTTTTTTCAAGTTTTTTTTTTTTTTAAACTGTTTTTTTTCAGGGTGGAGAATATATACTAAGGTTACTACGGTCATTTCACGCAAAAAGTTAACGCCGTTAGTCTTAAAGTATAGGAGAGGTCTCTGTATTTGTCAAAAACCTTAGGGGAGCTGGTAAGTGAAATTTACCCTTCTTTTTTGTAAGCTCCATCATCCGAGCTCTTTTATTGGTTGTCACATTTATGACCAAAACACACATTTTTATGTATTTCCCTTTATCGAGTTGTATTTTTATTTTCCATTTATTTTAGAGTGTCTGTATAGGTAAGGCAAGGAATCATTTTTTATTTGTATTAATTTTTGAGTGCGCTAGTCATTAAGGAAGGTTTGAGAACATTGTGCAATTTGTGAAGATTTTGTTTCCAATGAAGCCGCGGAATATTGTGAAGTTTTGGGAAGATTTCGGTTCCAATAAAGATTGAGAAGTTGGTGAAGATTGTGAGTTGTCATACATGGAAAGATTACTTCTTCGTCAAATATGGATAGATTGCTCTGCTGAAAAAAGTTGTATTATGAAGGAAAGAAGTGTGTCGAATTGGAAAGAGATCATAAGAGATGCAGTGGATCATGGGCGACTGGCTGCTCGAGCGAATGTATGCGTTGCTCGAGCAAAACCAGCAAGTTATTTACAGTTGTACCAGCAGATCATGAGCCCTATAAATATGATGGTATTAGGTCAGTTTTATTTGAGAGACACCGTTCTCCCTCTCCTAAAGGTGAGAATTAGTGGAGAGTATTTATTGTGCTTGGAGTACTGATACATTCTTAGTATCATGAAGCGTTAATCTCCAAGAGTGTTTATCATCAACAACTACAATCTTGTGAGAAGACCTACGGAGGATTCCTAGGCATTACAAAGTCCTTCGGTGGATTCCGGGAGGCAAACGGAAGGCTTGTGGATTCAAGGCAGTGGCGGTCAAAGCACTGGGTGTGGTGAACGAGGATTCGGCAAGTAGTTCTTAGGTTCGATTGGTGAGGATTCACGGTCGTTGGTAAGATTGCTTGTAACTACACATTGAGTATAGTGTTTTGATTCCTTCCCGTGGTTTTTACCCGTATTGGGGTTTTCCACGTATATCTGGTGTTCTTTTATTTGGTTGCATTTATTTTGTGTGATTGATTGATTTCTTTTTGTTAATTGGTGAAATAATTTTTTTTTTAACAAAAAATTAGAACATAGCAAATCATTAGACCTAGGCAATCTAGGATTTTTCAATTGGTATCAGAGCGGGTCGCTCATAATCTGTGGGAAGTTTTTTTTCCTAGAGCGGATCCTTGTTATTTGATTTGCTAATATTGTTTCTCCAAGAAAAACAATATTGTCATCTGTCCCTTATAATT